>JASDQU010321702.1:2618-13129 GCA_032191745.1 Picea mariana | reverse complement strand
CAGTCGTGTTCCATCATTCGTGTTCCATCAGTCGTGTTCCAGCATTCGTGTTCCAGCAGTCATGTTCCAACATTCGTGTTCCAGCAGTCGTGTTCCAGCATTCCTTGTGCGTGTTAGTCTTCTTGTGTTCCATCACTTGTGCGTGCACTAGAAACAATCGATTTCCATCAATGACAACCTTGACCGTCTGCGTCATCTATGCTGTAGACATATTTCCAACACACTATAAGTCAATTATGATAAAAAAATTAATAATTTTTATAAAAACATTTCATGAAAGAAAACTTGTTAAGTATAGAAAGTACATATAACTTGTTTTTTTTTTTAAGTAAAAAGGTGGAACCTGCTATATTAATTTATCGAAGAAACTTTGACAAAATGTACAGAGATATAGGTTTGAGTCACCAAAAATGCTGTCGTTTACCGGAAACCAACATAGTTTGGAGAACATATAACAGTAGCATGATAAAATAAGAAACAAAATAGCATCTATCCTGCCCGGAGGAAACCAGGACAGATGGCTATGGTCCAAATGGACATATAACAGTGGCATGATAAAACTAAGAAACAGAAAAAACATAGAAGACCTAGATACCCGGTGACCTGTCGCCCTTGCTTGTCTACCACGTGGACCCAGCCAGGATGGCAAATGCCTACGCGCAGAGAGGGCACTTCCACTTAGCTGGAACACTGGAGTACGCGTCAAGGAGCAGGTCCAGACGCTGGCCCATGAGAAGGGCTCTATGCTCCAGGTTTGCCATGTGGCCTCGGAGTTCGAACACTAGAGCCAGATGCTCTGCACGGAGGAGAGAACCATGCAAGCCGTTACCCACGTCATTGAGAGATACATCCCTCAATTCCACGGTCGCTCCAATTCCAGCTTTGAGCTTCATCAGCTCTGCACCGTCCACTTCTTCCTTCCTCGCTGAGCTATTCTTGTCTGCGTTCGCTTCTGCTCTGGTTTTATCCCACTTTTCTTCCTCGAACGTTGCCTGCATATCATGGCTGGTGGGGATGTAGTCACCTGGCCAGGGAATTTCCTCAACAATGCACCCGGGGATGTCATCTGCCAGAGCAATTTTTGGGTCGCTTCCATCCCGGTGTTTCGCCTCCATGGCTTGGGGCTCCGAGGTGGTCGTCAAGTCCTCCATGAATGGAATTTCTTCCACGTAATAGGTGGGAAATGTGTCTGCAACACCATCCTCCTGCCTGTCTCCAGGCTTAATTGTCATGGTTTCGCTGCTACATCCGGCTCTTGTTTCCGCAATGATGACATGCAGAGCCAATTTCTCAGCTCGAGCCTTCTTTCAGAGAATAGAGGTCGCCATCACCAGAGCACGCTCCAGCTTCTCTTTCCTTTGCCGCTGCGCCTTGTGGGTGTACCAGGCCGAGCCACGGCGAGGCCTGCTCCGCTTTCTGGTCATAATTGCCCGGGAATATATGACGATACAGTGAGGGTGCAGCGAGATGGGAGTAAGATGGGACAAGAAGGATACAGGGCTGCACCAGAGCTCCCAAACGATGAGGAGATCCGAAGCAAGAGCAAACCCACTCTGCCCAGGCACATGAAAAAACAAATTGTCGGGAATTTCCTCAACAAATTGCAGGGAGATGGGAGTGAGCCGGGACGAGAAGGATACAGGGCTGCACCAGAGCTCCCAAATGATGAGGAGATTCGAAGCAAGAGCAGACCCCCTCTATCCAGGCACATGAAAAAAAAAATTGCCAAAGGCCGAAGTCACCTGGCCCTCCATAAACCCTGTCATGCTGAGTGCGCTATGAGCGAGAGTGTTCGTGCGAGGGAGGTGTCCCTCCACTGTATAACTATTGTTATGGTCGTCTACCATCGTAAATGCAGGGCTGGTGGGTGGCAGCCATCAACATTTATGATATGGCTTAGTGCTAAGCCCGGTGTCAATGAAGTGTCGCGTGTCACCCCATCCGGGGCTGGGAATTCTCTGCTTGCAAGGTCTCTGCATCGCCTTGAGAGGTTTGTATCATCAGAGAGATGGGCTTGCCAATATATGAGTTCTGATTTTGAGTCAATTCCAGTATTTTCCAGGTGATCCGCAACCTTGTTAGCGTCTCGTTTCACATGAGAAGGGATTAGAATGAGATTGGGGTGGATGAGATCTCCAAAATCCTCCAAAAGTCCTGAGAGTCTCCAGCTAGGAGAAATCCGCCTGGGGAGTTCACCGTGAAGGATTTTGGAGATGAGTTGAATTATGATTTGGGAGTCTCCCTCAATGACAAGCCAATGGTACTGGTGTTGAACAAAATCTTGGAGGCCTCTGACCAGGCTTGTGAGCTCCGCCACATTGTTCGTGTTTTCCCCTAAAAAGTCTGCCATCATATGAATAATCTTACCCGTGTGGTTCCGAAGGATAGATCCAAAACCAGCTGGTCCAGGGTTACCCCTGGAGGACCCATCGAAGTTAAACTTGAGGAAGCCTTAGGGGGGTGGGGTCCACACCATGGGACTGTTAGCTTGTCCATTTTTAAGCTTCCCCTGTGTTTTCACACGCATTTGCAAGTCCCAGCTTTTAAGAATAATCTCCTCCTCGGGATTACACTGCAGATCTTCATGGAGCCAGGATTTGCTATGGGTTGTTTCACGGATAAGCCTCTTAACCCTCTCCCAAGTAATGGTGGTAGGGAACGGTCTAGAGTTGAAGATTCTCTTATTTCTTTCTTTCCAGATTGCCCATAATGTGAAGCCTGAGAGGAGCTGCCAGATATGCTGGAGAATTGGATTTTGGAAGGAAATTGTTTCCCAATTAGCTAAGGTATCCCTAATACTACCTCGATTTCGCTGGGAGCGTAACATGGCTAGGGCTCCCCAATCCCATATCTGTTGACTGTAGTGGCAGTTGTTGAGGAGATGTTCCATGGTTTCCTCGCTTTGTTGGCAGAAGGTACATCTGGAGGGGGCTGTAAAGCCTTTCTTTAGGAGGTTGTCCCAGGTGAGGATGTGGTTTTGAGCTGTGAGCCAAAGAAAAAAGGAGACCTTGGGCCAGAGTATTGGTTGCCAGACTTTGCTCCAAATGGTTTCGGGAATTTGGTTTTGGTAGTTTCCCTGTAGGTAGTATGCTTCACTGACCGAGAAGATGCCTAAAGTGGAGTGGCCCCATTGAAGTATGTCCGGTCCTTCTTTAATTGGAATTTTCCTATGTAGCATACAGTTCTACCACAGTAGAAGGTTGAAATCCCCCGTGATCTGTAATTCTGTTCGTCTTTCTTTCCATTGTCTCCAAGGTTGCCTTCCGTGAGTTGGGATCCAAAAGTCGTTAACATTTTTGAAGATGTTTTGCTGTAACCTGTGTTTGAGAGGGTAGAGGCTTTCCAGATCACTAAGAGGGGGTAGCTGTTGCCAAGATTCCTGCCAAAAGAGTGCACTTTCGCCATTTCTTACCTCCCAGAAAGCATGTTGCTGAATCAGGGGGCGATTTTTCCAAGCGGTGTTCCAAATGTTGGATCCTTGTATTTGTTCATTGAATCTAGTTAGTTGGTCATGCTATGTGTTTGAGGCGTACTTTTGCTTCTAGATCTACGCCCAGATTTCTTTCAGGTGTTGCAGCCACCTCCACCACATCTTGGCTCCCATGACCTTGTTAATCTTTCCCGGATCCCGAATTCCCAACCCTCCGAACTTTTTGGGTTTACAAAGTTTGTCCCATCCAACTAAAGCCCATTTCTTGTTATTTTGGTGTCACTGCCACAGGAAGTTTCTTTGGAGACTCCTGATGGCCTTGATGACCGAGATGGGTGCTGCCAGAGCAGTAAAGAGATAAGTGGGCAGAGCTTGCAGGACTGACTTGAGCAGGACCAGTCTGGCATCAATATTCAAAGCTCCGAAGGTCCAGTTGTTCAACCTGTTGGTGATAGATAAGAGCAGGCTATCCCATGAAATGGATCTCGCTGACTCTTCGGTTAGGGGAATGCCTAGGTAAATGGAAGGGAGGGAGATTTTGGAGATGCCTAGAAGTCTTGAAAGGTGATTCTGAACCGAGGCTGGTGTGTTGAAAAAATAGAGTTTGGACTTGTCCAGGTTGAGCAGCAAGCCTGAGGCTTCCGAGAAGTCAAAGAGAATTGAGTTGAGCTTGGTGGCTTCTCTAACCGTGGGGGTGTTCATGAGAAGGGTATCGTTGACAAACTGGCTATGCGAGGGCACCAGGTGAAGGTTATGAAGTGGCATCCCAGTAAGTGAACCTTAAAAAGGACCGCTGCTTTGAGATAGCGACCTAAACCCTCTGCCATGATTACAAAGAGAAAAGGGGAAAGAGGATCACCTTGCCTGATACCCCTGGTGGAGTGGAAAGGTCAGGAGGGTGTGTCGTTGACAAGAATTGAAAAGAAGGAAGAGGAAGTGAGCTTGAGAATCCAGTTGACCCAGTGTTTATTGAAGCCAAAGGATTCCAGAACTGACCGCAAGTATTTCCAGCATAATCTATCAAAAGCTTTTGAGAGATCGAGTTTGATAAGAATACCTGGTATTTTGCACGTCTTTAAGGAGTAGATCACCTCATTGGCCCGTATGACGCTGTCCATGATTTGTCGTCCTTCTACATAGCCAGATTGCTCATTGGAAATAATGAACGGTAGGAGCGGCTTGAGACGATTGGCAATGACCTTTGTAATTATTTTGTAAATGACATTACAGAGGGAGATTGGTCTGAACTGTTTTGGGTGTGTGGCTCGCTCCTCCTTGGGGATGAGAGTGACGAACATTGCATTAAGAGCGGAGAGAACTTGACCAGATGTTCTTGATTCTTCTACCGCCAGCCAGACATCTTCCTTGATCATGTCCCAACAATAATGGAAGAAATATGTAGTGAAGCCATCCAGGCCTGGTGCTTTACCTGGGGGCATTTACTTTATTGCTAAATCCACTTCAGACTAAGTAATTGGCCTTATCAGAGCTCTGTTCTGCTCAGATGTGATCAGCCTGGGTATGTGCTGGGTGACTTTCTGGATGGCCTCCTCCCTGTTCATATTGGTCTCTGTGAGGAGATCTTGATAGAAGGAGTTGAGTTCTTCCGCTATTTGATCATGATCTCTTATCGGGATGCCTTGATCTTCCTCCAGCTGGGTAATGTGATTGATGTATCTGCGGTGCGTCATCGCCCTGTGAAATTTTTTTGTGTTGCACTCCCCTTCTTTAAGCCATTGGACCCTAGATTTTTGCCTCCATAGGATCTCTTCTTGTTCCCTGCAGGCCTCCAAATCCGCAGTTAGTTGTTCCTCTTCCTGCACTAGGTTCTGAGTTTGGCTCCCTGCTATGAAGGTTCGTTGAAGTTCTTCAAGTTGGCTCTCAATCTCCTTCTTCTTGAGGAGTATGTTTCCAAAAGTGGATTTGTTCCATCTTTTCAAATGTTGCTTGAAGTTCTTGAGGCGCTGCTGGAACTTATACATATGAGTGCCATGATCAATTTCAGCCTGGACCCACCAAGTGTGAGCCAGCTGATGGAAGTCTGGGTGAGTGAGCCAGAAATTTTCAAAGCGGAAAGGCTTGGGCCTAGGGGGGAGTCCCGAGTCTAGACAGAAGGTGATGGGCCAGTGGTCCAACCCTGTCTTTGGCATTATATTTGCTTCCATTGCCTGGTCACTTTCGAGAAGAGCTTCAGTCACTAGAAAGCGATCTAGCCTGCAGGCAACATGCTGGTGCCCTATTCTTCTATTGGACCAGGTAAAGATTCCATTCTAGGTTTCCATGTCAACCAAATTTAATTTCTCTATTAGGGTTTTGAACTTACCGCTATCCTGCTCCAGCCGTTTTGTTCCACCTGTTTTTCCTCCAGCATTAGGATCATATTTAAGTTGCCTCCAACGATCCAGTGCGGCGTGTGTATGAGGGTTTTAACATATTGAAGGGTTTGCATGAAGCTCTCCTTATCTTGGATGGATTGCGGGCCATAAACATTTGTGATGGCTCCTTCCTTGGTGGAGGCTACAACTTTGAAGTGAGCCGTTAGAGTGCCTGTTGTAGAGAAGGGATGATGCATAGAGACTGTTTGTGGGTTCCAAGGGATGGATAGTCCTCCTGAAGCGCCCATTGAGTCCTGATAGAGGAAGTCACCATCTCTCCAGCTGCTTTGAAAGATGTTTTCAGCCTCCCCTCTTGCACATTTGGTTTCCTGCAATAGAAGGATATCCAGGTTCTCTGTTTTAATACATTCTCGGAGGATCCTCTGCTTGGATCTTCCATTGAGACCTCTGATGTTCCAAGTTATTGTATTCATCATGAGGATGGTGGGGGGGGGTGGGGGGTGGAGATATCCCTCCAATAACCTCTGTATCTAGCCTGAATTAATCATTAAGTGCCCTGCCTCCTTAATAAGTTGATGGGTTGGTTTACGTCCTCGTCTCTTGTTTTCCTTGGTTGATTTTTTGGGCTTGGAGCCTAGATCTGCCGAGATGCCCAGTCTAGCTATGGATCCCGCTGTGGAATTGATAAACACTTTATGAACTTTTCGAATTTGTTCTACTGGAATGTGTTGCAGATCTTTTTGATTGAGGGCTTCCTCCAGTTTTTCCAGGTCTATCTCCTCCAGATCCATTTCATCCATGAGCATGTTGGTGTCTCTGTCTCTGCCGGATTGTGTTGACTGAGTTTTTTCTTTTGGGTGTGTTGTGTTTGGCACTTCAGGGCTTTTTCCTTTCGCTTGAATTGTTGCTTGGAGGGGGTTCTGTATTTTTGCCTCTTTCGGTAGCTGATTCAGAGCGTCATAGGAATTTTTGGTGGGGATCTTTGGGGCCGAGCTCTGATTCTGTTTTCTTGATGGGTTCTTTCGCCTTCCTGTGACATTGGCAAAACCGTCCTTCTGCCTGGTTTCAGTGGGCTTAGAAGCTGTGGCGTTCAGGGGGCAGTCTCTGAATAGGTGGCCGTGCTCATGGCACTTCCTGCATCGAAAAGGTATGTGTTTGTAGTCAATTGTCTGGTTCCAATCCTCGTCCTAGTATTCAAGAGTGATGGAACCAGGCAAGGCTTTCTATATGTCCATGTAGATGCAGATACAAGCATATGATGTGTACTTCCTCATTTTTGTAGCTTCTGAAGCTTTGACATATTGTCCCATCGTGTTTCCAATGCCCATGAGTATTTCTTCCAACCAGAATTCCTGGGGTAGGGAGTACAATCGGATCCAGACCAGGGCTCTTGAAAATTCCTCCTGCTCTGGACTAAATCTGTCGGTCCAGAATCTTAGAAATAGGCCCTCTGAGTTGTAGAAATATGGTCCGTTGTTGAAGATTCTGTCCTTATCTTCGAGATTGTACAGGATTATTGTGAAGAAACCCTTGGAGCTAAGCTGGACTTCATAATCTCCTTTAGGTTTCCACCATTCCTTGATCCAGCGAGTGAGATCTCTTTCAGTCAGCCATAGGCCCAAGAATTTGCCAATCAGTGCGTGATCCATCATAAATTGGGTGTGTTCCCCCACCCGTGTTTATTTGATATGGTAGAGTGGGGGTTTTTCCATTTGTGGTATACACTTACCTGGCAGCCAGTTTTTGGAAGCTTGTGGATGAGATGTGCTAGGTTCTAGTTCCATTTCTTTGCTGAGTCCTTGTTCTTGGGTAAAGAGTTGCTCCCTCAGGTGCACCGGTAGCTTGAAGGTAGGTTGCTTAGCACGGATGTTGTTTCTGTTGTTCGCGGCAATGTCGTTGTACGAGGGGGGTTTCCCCCCCTCTCCCGAGCTCATTATTGGGTATGCAGGGACCTCATGAGGTGCTTGTCTGCAGAGCGAGGAAGTGGGTGGCAGGGCTCTGGTGTCAGAGCGCGCATCAGACGGTAACGGGGCACTAGGGTTGCAGTGCGCTAGGGTTCTTCACCTGGTTCCCGATCGCAACCTAAGTACATATAAATTGTTAAGTATAGAAAGTACATATGGTTCTGTTTGAGATGGTCACATTTTTCTACTTATGTCAATATATTATAATTAATTGAGTCATTTTTTATGCATTTCATTTTACATTACCACCATTTCTTGCCAACCTCCACATTGAACACAATAAATTCTTTCTATCCCATTGGTCGTCATATAAACTGTTAATGAGCACTTATTACTATTAATTTCTTACAAGGAAAATAACTATACTTAAAAAAACACAATGATAACCATATATATGCAAATAATATATATTATCTCTCAAAACTCATGTTTTTCCTCTTAAAACCCATGTTTCTCCTTTTGTTTCAAGTTTCTTCCTTTTTAATAACTCTCTTAAGTGTTTTTCATGTACTTCTCTAGGAAGAACAACTATCTACAATTCACCAGAGTTCACTACATTCATTAATTGAATACTTTCAACCAAATATACCCAAATATGTGTCTAAACTTCCATAAAAATAATAAACAACAATTTATCAAAAATACAAACTTTTCCTACTATTTCATTCTATCATCTAAGGGTGCTATTGACATGTATTTATTTACTACTTAATAATTACATAAAATTAGTAGTACTTAATATTTTTATGTATATTTATATAAATATTCATTAGCCATTTAAATTTATGGTCTAGAAAAAATATAATAAATAACCTAGCATGACACAAATAATGTGTGAAACTAGTGCATCCATGTAGAGTTGTTGAACACATATGATAAACATATATGTCTTCAAATTGGTGATAATATGATAATAATAGTATATTTGTCAAAAATACAAACTTTTTCTACTATTTCATTCTACGATCTAAGGGTGTTATTGACGTGTATCTATTTATTTACTACTTAATAATTACATAAAATTAGTAGCACTTAATATTTTTAATATTTGATATAAATATTTATTAGACATTTAAATTTATGGTCTAGAAAAAAATATAATAAATAACCTTACAAATGCACATAGCATGACACAAATAATGTGTGAGACTAGTGCATCCATGTAGAGTTGTTGAACACATATGATAAACATACATGTCTTCAAATTGGTGATAATATGGTAATAATAGTACAAAGGTAAGGGGTAAATTAAGGAATCTAGACTAATTTATATCACAATCAAATTAATAATATGTACCTTTAACAAATTATGGTGATTATGTGTCTTAAGAGGCAAATAATCATTAATGGTGAAATATTTTCTAAATGAAAAACCATATACAAATCACTTTCTTCACAAATTCTAAGTCATCCTTAGAAAATATCTATGATGCAACAAGATGATTTTTTAGGCCATCTACAATTTTTTTTTTCTCATAAATCTTTCTTTGTCTTTAACACTACCAACTACCAAGTATCTTTCTTTGTAGTAGTAATATGTTTCCAAAAAAAAATTGACACATTCTTGAAAACATGTATTACATACAATAAATGTGCAACTTTAGGTTCTTCTAATATGAGAGATTGTAGAATTTGGATATCATAGAGTTCATGCCTTTTGGTAATCAATCTAGAGGAATTTTGAAGTAATTTAGATCATCATCACTATTAGATAGGTTTCGGTTGAACATATCTTCCTAGACCGATTCAATGCAAGGTTCAATTTTATTTGATCAATTTGTTCACATCATGCTACGAGGGGGTCGTACCTCAACCTAATCATTAAAAGTTGTCATCATTCAACAAAAATGATGCATAAAACAAAGAGAAATAGACAGGATGCATTAATTGTTGATGATATAAATTATTAGGCATTAATTGTTGATGGATTGTCTAGGCATGGTGGATGAGATTCAATCTCCAAACCTCTTTAGACTTAGAAAAATATTCTTTGCAAATCTAAGTAATCTTTGAGGTTAAGAAGAAAGATTAATATTACATTAAAAAATAAACCTCTTTAAACTTAAAAAAATATCCTTTGCAAATGGAAGTAACTTTTGAAGTTAGGAAGAAATGTTAATATTACATTGATAAAATATATACTTGCAAGATGAAAAATAATTAAGAAAAAGACATTATTTGCGTAATTAAAATAATTAACAAGAACCTAAGTTAAGATAAAAAACTATCTTCTTAAATGTTGTCTATTATTTAAGTTCAACCAATGTTTTCTACATCATGTGTATTATTATTTAAGGTTCAACCAATGCTTTCTACATCATATATCACATAGATAGATTTTTAGAATTAAATAAATGTTTAATTTATCATTTTTAAGAATTTAAATTTTTTATTTTAAAAAGAGTTTAGTAAACGTTTCCATTTATTTTAATTTTTTTTCTTACAATTTAAATTTCAACCAATACTTTCTACCTCATATGATTTTAAAATTTTTATTATAAAAACGAGTTTAATAAAAGTTTCAATTTACACCTTGAATGGGGTGTTCCCTTGATATGACAGCTCCACTTAGGCTAGCCACCACTTGGCCACTCTTTAATCCACCTGGCGTATGCTCTTCGCCACATCCCCTCCCCGGTCATGTCAAGGCCCTACGTTACCTGCTGCCACCCTCCACTCTTCATTCGAATTCTATTGTTCACTTGCCCTCGGAGCTCTTCAACTCATGCGTCTTCATGGCACCGTGCAAACGCTCCTTCACATCGCTTCAGCTCCAACCCT
>JASDQU010321701.1:0-13077 GCA_032191745.1 Picea mariana | reverse complement strand
TGGTTGTAGTGTAGCTAGAGAGGTAATGGGAGGAGTGGGGGGATGGGGCGAGGAGGGCCCATAATGATAATACTGGAGGCCATTCAATGTAAGGTGGACTAGGTACACTATAGTATTAAATAAGGACCACTATGGTAAGCTAGATATATTAGTATCAACATAATAAGTATAAGAGAACTTATTAGAAGGTTCATCCTATAGAATGTTATCAGATGGTTGGTAGCATTATATAAAGAGGTTCAAGCAATGTAATGGAATTCAAGAAGAAAAAATCTTGTATTTGGAGTGTGTAGATAATTAGGTGGTTTCCCCCTTGAAGAATCAAGTGAACATGAGAGGATCCCTTTCACAATAGGATCCATTGTATGGTGTTTCCCTACCTCAAGGGTTTTCATAATAATAAAGAGAGATTTTTTCTATATTGTCTCTTAATATTTGTGGTGTTTCTATATCCAAGTCTTTGGTACTTAACATCAAATAGTAACACATCATGTCATCTGTCAATTGCATCATAATCAAGTATAAATGGTCTAACATCATAAAAGTCCAGATCACTTGTGAGCAAGTTTCCTCAAATAATAAGTGTTCTCAGTGCGCTAGAGCGGGATTTTACAAAGGCCATATATGTTTATTTTTAATGGAGGCTCATTATTTGTGTTTATTAACCAAATTACAACAAATAGGTATGTTTATAGAATTTAGACTGACCTTTGAGTGGTTGGAAATATCTATAGAGTGTCCTCTTGGTTATTTTCTAAAGAATGTTTCATCAATGGTGTCATGTAGAAAATTTGAGTACAAGTAATGATGCACTACCCAATTACTTGGTCCCGAAAGCCCGAGAGTCAATCAGGACCGTCCATCTGCGAGGACAGGTGGCAGAGGATTGGGTGTCGTCGGAGTTTTGTTCATCGGAGAATCGGGGATTCTGGAGATGTGAGACTTGTGTAGGTTGAAATTGTGATACGCGATTTCCCAATCGGATCTGGACCGTCCATTGTGCGTGACACGTGGCGGATGATCCCGAAGAGTCGTGGATCGGGAAATCGGGGTTTCAAAGATAAGGAAACTGCATCACTGGGAATCACGATCGGCGATATCCCGACGGTGACATAAGCATGGTGGGGCCAGCTGTCATCACGGCAGCGAAGGAGGACAGAGACGTAGTGAAGGCCAGTTGTCAGCCAACCCGGAAGTGAGGAAATTGCGAGGTCTGGGGTTCATAACAACAAAAGTCACGAAACCCCGAAACCCGATAAGGATAAGACCGCGGTCACGAGGAAAGGTCGCATGGACCACGGGCTTAGCTTGGAGGGGTAAAGCGCTAGGAGAAAATTGGGGATCGGAGAATCGTGAGTCCTAAGGACTTATGAGGCTCGACATTATGAACCCAGAAACTCCGATGAAAGATAGGGCTAGGGTCACATGGGACGCCGGTGATATGAGATGGGTGTCTAGCCCAAGGGGGCTAGCACATAAAATGTTGTATTGGGAATTTGAGGGAACAAGAATTCTTGACATCAGGGAATATGAAACCCCGAAGCCCGATAAAAAGGATTCCTAAAGGAAATTTGGGTGCGGTCCCAGGGTAGAAAACGCGAAGAAAGGGGAAGACCAGGGGGTCGAATATTGACCGGTGACACCCGGGGAAATTCGCAGAGCCACTCGGCTCGGTTGATGAAGATGAAAAAAAAAATCCTGTATACACATATGATGATATATACGCATATAGCTATAAGTTTACACAGGCGAATGAATTTTGTTCGAAAGAAGAAATTACCATTCATTACCCTAACGTAAGGAAGGTTTATGCAGAATCATGACTCAATTAGCTCAGCATTCTCCATGAAGGTAGTGAAATGTGCACCATAGGTGGAATGAATCGTAACTCTTACTGAAGCTGAGGACGAGCTCCGCGAAATGTACAAACAAGGGATTGGCTCCCAACAATTCGAGGGGACTGGACTCCAGATCTTGCATCTTATCAGGGGCCATATTAGAATACTCTGTTTCTACAAGACGAGTGGGTAAAGCATTCAAAACAATGGTGTATAGGTGAGCCATAGCAAGGGTGATTCTGAAAACCTTAGAGCAGAGCAGAGGCAGATCTGTGGTGGAAAAAGACTGATGCTAGGAAAGTCCCAGCGGATGAGATAGTGGGACCGAGTAAGGACGCGTGGGGAGTTCGAAGGAGTTGACAAGTGTAGGATGTTGAGGTTAGATACGAAGGATCTTGAGGAAGCCAGACGAGCACGTGGAACCCAGCATGCCCGAACCCATGGGAGAACGTTTAATCATTTTATATGCATAGTTTAAAGTGTTACAATAATTAAAAATAAATTAAATAATTAGTATAAATATTTTATATAGATATAAAAGACAAGATAATTTTACTTAAATTTAAGCTAAGTTAAATTAGTATAATAATATTCTTTTAAAAATTAGTTATTTAATTAAGTGTGAGGTTAGTCTACCTTAAAGATATTTAATGATGTTGAGACTTAGACTGGTGGTGCATGCACTAGGAAGTGAGGAGTAAAGCACAAGGCTAATGTAATCACAGGGCGAGGGAACCAATAATTCTTTTACAAGAACGAACAAACCAAGCTTAGATGCTTAAACCTAACCCAAACTGAGCCAATTCCCCTAATGGAGTAATGTCTGTTTACAGACAAGTAAAGAAAACTTACACCCAACCCTATTTCTAAGTTTGAGTAGCACCAATATGAAACGTCCTTGAACTCACCCAGACCACTTTGGGGGTGATGTAGGTTAAGTCATACAAGATGGCTAGGACTTGAATGGGTCAAGGAAGGGGAGCATTGTCATGGGTACCACCGACGTCACCCACACCATCACCACCACTGACACCACCACCGCCACCACCACCATCACCTGAACTAGCCCTCATACTACGCTCGTTGGAAGCCATTAACGAGATCTTAAAGGGGCACCAACCAGCAGGGGCTGAAGTGGAACCCTCACCATCTAGAACCGGTAATCCAGAAGCCTCAAGGAACTCAAGGGGAGAACTTCCACCCGGAGACATCACACGAGAGTTACAGAAGATCAAACTTCCAGAGTTTGCCAGAGGTCGCGCCAATGAACGCGCGGAAGCATGCTTGGAAGGAATGACAAGGTGTTTTGTTTGAAGGGACTATACATCCAATTCCAAGGCCAAGATTGCAATTTTTCAGTTAAGAGACAGTGCCTCGAACTAGTGGGAAACTTAGAAAGACAACTACACCTTACCCCATACACAGTATCTTGGGAACTTTTCGAGGAAAGGTTCCGAAGGAAATATTAACCAACATACTACGAGGAACAATAGGTAGGGGCATTTCATGCCTTAATACAAGGGAATAGAACTGTAGAAGAATATGAGATCAGATTTATGGAATTGGTCAAATATGTGTCGTATATGGATACCGACCAACGACAGGCAGATCTCTTCGTTTATGGACTGAACCCTAAGATAAGAGATATGTTAAGGATGTGGAAGCCGTCTTCAGTAGCAGAGGCAGTCGAAAGTTCATTTTACACAGAAGAACACATGAACTTAACAGGGGGTGCAAGATCGACATTTTCGCATCGCCCAGGATTCGTAGGAAAGACCCCAAGGAAATTTTCAAGGGGAGGGGGCTCAAGGCCACCACCTTATGGTAACAGAGGCATACCAAGGGCAGTAACTACAGGGATTTCAATGGCAGCTAGTGCTGTGTCTCATTCATCGCCAACAGTGTAGACAGGACCACGACAATCGCAGGGAACAACTAGTAGGGGCAGGGGTTTCAGGGGGAGGAACTCATTTCAGGGACCGTCACATAACAGTGCACCGGTTCCATCTCATATTACCTATTGGAGGTGCAAAGGACCCCATTACCAGTGGGACTGCCCGGAGTTACAACAAGGGTTTATGCATAGAGAAGGAAAGGCACCAATGGGAAGATCAAGTAGCAGCCACAAGATTTACGCAGCGGTTAACAACCGACAGGATGAACATCAATCCACAGTAGTGGAGTCATCAGGTACGCTAAATCATGTTAATGTTAAGATTTTGTTTGATTCTAGTGCGACATATAGTTTCATTTCACCATCTGCATTAGAGAAGAGCGGGCTAGTAGCCTACGAGCACGATGACTTTAAACAAGTCGAGATGGCTTTGGGGGAAAAACAAGTTGTAGGACCTAGTGTCGATAATTGTATAGTAGACCTAGGAGTGTGCACTACCAGGTTGAATGTATACGTCAGTGCTCTTGGGACGTATGTCCTAATCATCGGGATGCATTGGTTAGCATCTCATCGAGCTTTAGTAGATTGTTTTGCGAAGAGGGTACTTTGTATTGATGATGAAGGAAGACCAATAGAGATCCAGGGTGTACAAAGAAAAGTGTCATTATGCTTTATTTCAACTATGAAGGTAAAGCGGTGCTTGAGGCAAGGGTGTCGACTTTATGTAGTGGAGGCAGTGAATGAAAGGAAGGGACCCTCATTAGATCAGTATCCGATATTGTCAGAATTTCAAGATTTTTTTCCGAACGAATTACCAAGGTTACCTCCTAAAAGGGAGCTTGATTTTACTATTGAGCTAAAACCTGGTGCAGAACCAGTATCCAAGAATCCATATCGAATGACGGCACCGGAACTTTGTGAGTTGCAAATGTAGTTGAAAGAGTTATTAGACTTGGGGCTAGTAAGGCCCAGTGTTTCACCTTGGGGCGCACCAGTGATTTTTGTGAAGAAGAAGGATGGGTCCTTATGATTGTGTATAGACTACAGGGACTTGAACCATGCTATAGTGAAAAATAGGTACCCAATGCCGCGAATAGATGACCTATTCGATCAGATGAAGGGAGCGGTGATATTCTCAAAGATCTATTTGCGATCGGGATATCATCAGTTGAGGATTAAAGAGGGTGATATACCGAAAACTGCCTTTCGAACTTGATTTGGACATTACAAGTTTGTTGTGGTACCTTTTGGATTGACTAATGTGCCAACAGTATTTATGAGTCTCATGAGAAACGTATTCCGGAAGTACTTAGATCGATTTGTCCAAGTTTTTCTAGATGACATTCTCATCTATTCCAAGAATGAAAGAGAACACGAGGAACACTTGCGAAGAGTGTTGTCTTGCCTTAGGGAGAACAAATTGTATGGGAAATTGTCGAAGTGTTCCTTATTCCAGAAGGAAATCCACTATCTAGGTCACATCATTTCGGGAAAAGCAATCTTTGTGGACCCAGAAAAGGTAAAGGCCATTATGGAATGGCCAATGCCAAAGAATGCCCATGAGGTAAGAAGCTTCATGGGGCTAGCAGGTTACTACTGGAGGTTTGTGCAAGGATTTTCAAAAATAGCGAAACCCATCACCACTTTGCAACGCAAGGGGGTCAGGTATGAATGGACAGAAGAATGTGATAGTGCATTCAGGGAGCTTAAGAGATTACTAACTAGCACGCCAATTCTACGAGTGTCAGATATGGAAAATGGCTTCATGGCCTATACAGATGCCTCGAAACAAGGTTTGGGGGCTATGCTAATGCAGGATGGAGGAGTGATAGCTTATGCATCAAGGAATTTGAAGAAGCACGAGGAATTATACGCGACTCATGATTTAGAGTTAACAGCTGTAATGCTAGCTCTGAAACTTTGGAGGCACTATCTTGTGGGGTGAAACTTTGAGCTCAGAATGGACCATCAGAGTTTAAAACATCTCTTCACTCAAAGAGATCTGAATGCCAGGCAAAGGCATTGGAGTGAGTTTATGAGTGAGTACGATTTTGGTATTTCGTACATAAAGGGGAAGGAAAATGTGGTCGGAGATGCTTTGAGTAGAAGACCACGTATCTTCTCCTTGGAAACTTTAAGGATCAATCTGAAGGATCATGTGTTGACACAAATACACAGAGATAGTTGGTATTTAAAGGTTAATTTAGACCTTCAGAGTGGGAGGCAGATAGACCCAAAGTATGAAGGATATAATCTGGAAACAGACGGATTGTTAAGATATCAAGGAAGGATGCACATCCATGAGAATGGGGATATTTCAAACATCATACTGAAGGAATCCCATAGGTCACTTCATTATACGCATCCGAGAATTATGAAGATGTACACAAAAACGAAGAAACTCTTCTTTTGGGCAGGCATGAAGTGCGATATAGTCCATTTCGTCGCCAAATGCCTAGAGTGTCAACAGGTGAAAGCCGACCACCATCACCCGACAGGCCTCCTACAACCACATGATGTCCCTATGTCCAAGTGGGAAGTTATCTCGATGGATTTTGTTGTAGGATTGCCACTCAAATCTCATAAACACAATGCCATTCTTGTGATAGTGGACAAGTTAACCAAGAGTGCTCATTTCATTCCGGTTAGAGACACTTACAATGTTGCTGATGTGGCACAAGTGTTCTTAAGAGAAGTTATCCGTTTGCATGGGATACCCAAGAAGATTATTTCAGATAGGGACTCCAGATTCACATCTAGATTTTGGACAAGTTTACAGTCAGCATTCGGGACTCAGTTGAACTTAAGCACAGCTTATCATGTTGAAACAAATGGGCAAACTGAGAGAGTAAATCAAGTTATGGAAGACATGCTTAGGATGTATGTAATGAATAATCAAACCCAGTGGGAAAAGTACCTACCTTTGGTAGAGTTTGCTTAGAATAACAGTTATCATAGTTCCATCGGAATGCCACCATACGAAGCTTTGTATGGGAGACCATGCAGAACACCATTGAGTTGGGATAGACTAGAAGACCGAGTAACGGTGGGGCCGGAATTGATTCAAGAAATGCAGGAACCGGTGATTCAAATCAGACAGAGACTAAAGGAAGCACAAGATAGGCAGAAAAGATATGCAGATGCACACAGGATCGACCGAAGTTATGAAGTGGGAGATCAGGTTTTCATTCGTATCAGGCCTAATAAGAGTACCATATGGTTCAGGAAAGGGACAAAGTTGTCACCTCGGTTTATAGGTCCATTTAAGGTCCAAGAGAAAGTTGGACGCGTTGCCTATCATCTCGTACTACCACCCCACTTGCATAAAACTCATAATGTATTTCATGTATCTGTTTTACGTCATTATGTTGCTGATGAATCACATAAACTAAATTGAAAAGAATTGCAGGTATAGGATGTGGGAACTCTCACAGTAGAACCGTTACGCATATTGGACCGTAGAGTCTGACAGCTTAGGAACCGTCTAGTAGATCAAGTTAAGGTCCAGTGGGACAAGTATAGTCCAGGATCTGCTACTTGGGAAGACGCTGAGACACTACGACGAGACTATCCGTCACTATTTTGACCACCTCGAGAACGTGTTTCTCAAAGGAGGGGTGTAGGTAACACCACCTTTTGACTTAGACGGCCAGGATTACCTGAGGCCTATGCACTTATTTTCCAGTCACAGTGAAACCATTAAGTGATACACTTAAACTTTAACATTTTGAACTTTTATGAATATTTAGATGTTATTGATGATGATGCATGAAATGCGATCTATTATGAGAATGTGAACTTTATGAACGTTTAGATGTTATTGATGATGATGCATGTAATGCGATCTATTATGTGAATGAAAATTTTATTAATGTATAAATTCTATTGATGATGATGTATATGATGAGACATATTGTGAGAAAGAGAAATTGTTGAATGTTTAAATACCATTAGAATGATGTTGGATACGAAGAAATCTATTTTGGTAAATGATAATCTTGTGAATGTGTAAAAAGTATGAATTATGGGATATTGTGAAATCTAATTTAAATTAGAAAACTTTGATGTTAACGTATTGGTACGGGGATACCAAATTGAGATAACGAAAGTATGCAATTATATGATGATAATGCATAGAAAATATGAGTTTGTGATGTAGACTAATTTGTAGGTTATGGGCTATGGAATAGCCAAGTGATAATGATGATGAGAGTGGATATTGGCACCACTAACCGAGAAACATTATGGTATGAATAATGCGTATGGAAATTATTTTGATTTGGATGCACTGCTATTATATATGGACTAATGCATTATTTTGGTACTAACACTGCCCAAAACCGAATAAACGATGAGAAAACCTCTAGCATCACTGTGCCCCTGTGTGTTCCATTGTAGGGTGTTGACCCTGGTTCTTCTAGGAGGGGTGGAGGTGTTTCCCACCGTGTATCCTCTGAAACCTGAAGTCATGGGAAAACGGTGCTAGTTCACGCTCCCCAGGTCGTGTGATGATGACTGTCAGTTTCCTGCTAGGGAAGCTTGGTCGAGTGAGCGACACTTCCACTTACGAGTTCTATTTGGAGTTAGGTCACTATAGCTGACGCTCTAAGATAGTCTAGCAGAGGACGGATAGGAATGGAGTTGGAAGTAGGTTAGGAAGGAAGGATGAGTAGATGGTTGAGACTTTATGGGGATCTTTCATGTGGTGGGAGTTGTTGAAAAAAAAATGTGTATATATATGAATATTCATTATGATGTAACTAAACCACAGTTGTTTAAAATAAATTATTGAACCAGATAATTGCGAATAAAGAATTTCTTAAACAATTAATGATTGATGTCTTTTATGAAAGACTAGCCTCACTGATTGGATTGAATGCATACGTAAATTATTAAAGAATGACAGTTTGATTATTAGTACATGCACGCGGTTTGCATGTACTAGCTACACATGCATTCCTTGTACATATACATTAGTAGGTATGGACTTCTTGATTTACGTACTGATATTGTCAGTTACTTGCTGTGAATGTATGAACCATGCCTTTTCATTTGTAACATCAGATACCTTAACTTCGGGACGAAGTTTCTTGAAGGGTGGGTGTATGTAACGACCCTAATTGAATAAATGATTAAATATTACAAAGAAAAATTAATTAAAAGAAAATAAGTGTGATTAATTAAGTAATAATCAAACTCAAGATTTCATTTAATGACTTGTGACATAAATCTAAAAGATAAATAAAAAAATGAGATAACAGGGATTGTGTATGCTACAGAGGGTGGCGTATGTAGGGCAAGAAGCCCAGAAATCCCGAGAGGATAAAACATTAATGAAGGAACGAAGGACGGAGGATGGGGGTGGTTGTGGAGTAAATGTGTGAGTCGGTAGGGAGGAATAAGGGAGGGAAGAGGGGGATGTGCGCACCATTCGGCAGGAGGAGGGAATGGATGCGGGAAACTGTTGTTTTGCCACCGACAGAGAGCTGAGAGATTTACTGTGATATGTGTGCTCAGATTGAGACACGAGACTCACTGGTTATGACATATTGATCAGGGAGGCACCGAGTTGCTAGAGGTTTTGGGCACAGGGGCCAGGATATCCGTAGATATCCTGGAGCTAGGTCGTTTTCCTAGTTGGCAGGGTGGACATTAGTTTTGGGCAGTTATTTTCTGTGTCTGTGGCAGGACTGGACTATGTAGCAAGGCAGCAAGGCAGCAAGGGCAACATAAATTAGCATCAGAACCAGGTACTTGTCAAGTTAGGTAATTATTACTTTTTGCCATGAAATCAGTATTTATTGATAAATCTAAGTTACTGAGGTTTCTGTTATAAAAAAAAAATCAATATTATGCTATGAAGTTATTGTCTCAGTTAGGAAATAAATTGCTTATGAAAATAAATGTTGTTTAGAAATATTAGGATGTTACATTATGTTTGACACATTGTGACATTTGGAAATGTTTGTCAGATTGTGACATTAGAATATGTACGAAACATTGTGGCGTGATGAAATGTTAATCAAAATGTGGAAAAATGGCTATGTTCATCACATTGCAACATGTATTTATGAGCATCACATTGCGTCATTTAGTTGCGTACATCACATTGTGACAAATTGTTATGTTCAACACATTATGATGTTTGAAAATGTTTTTCACATTGTGACATTAAGATATGTGTAGGACATTGTGGAATGATGATATGTTCTTCAAAATGCGATGAAATGGCTATGTCTATCACATTCTGACATCTATTTATCATCATCACATTGCAAAATTGAGTTGTGTACATCACATTGTCACACGGGGTATGTTCAATACGTTGTGACGTTTGGAAAGTTTTGTCACATTGTGACATTGTGACATTGTGACATTAGGATATGTGCAATGTGATGATATGTTTGTAAAAATGTGACGACAGGGATATGTTAGTCAAATTGCGACTTATATTTATGATCGACACATTGCGACATTGTTTTGTACGTCAGATTGTGATGTTGGCATATGTTGGTCAAATTGTGACATCTTGAAATGTTCGTGTCATTGTAACCTAAAGTTATGTTGGATTGCATCAAAGATAATATATGTCGGATCAGAGTTAATTTAAAAGTTCATCATAGTTTATTGGATCATAGGTAAAGTAAAAATTTACCATAGTTTAAGATATTTATACAAAATATTTTTTCAAAGTCACTTACATAAAATATTTCATGAAATTCACTTACATAACTTATTTAAACTTACATAACTTATTTAAAATTGCATGAATGTTTAATTGCTTTACAAAGTGCTTCTATGTGCAATGCAATTTGCCTCGCTACTAACACACATCGTGAGTGGTTAGGGGGATAATGCAAGTATATCCCCATAAATGTCAACTTCACTTTCGTCATAAATGTTGTTCACTTTCGTCATTAGTCTATTTTCATTGTCATAAAATTCTTGAACAAACACCTTTTTATAATCCACTTAACCTGTAATTTAACATTGCATAGTACATCACAGATAATTACAAGGTCTCATGTAAATCCAAAGTCTTCAAAAGTTTAGATATCCTTTTTCTCCAAAATCTCAATCAATTTAAGATATTGAAAATTTTAAATATTTTCTATAGTTTTTATATGCTTAATTTTCAAACAAGTTAATTTAGGTTTTGAATGAATGGCTATAAAGATTCTTTACATGAAAATACTCCAATTTCCCTATTTTTTCTATTATTTTTATCCATTCTACTATGTAGAGAAATTGAAGTATGTAAGGTGAATGTTTTTTTTGATGTAAATACTCCAATTTCCCTATTTTTTCCATTATTTTTATCCATTCTACTATGTAGAGAAATTGAAGTATGTAAGGTGAATGTTTTTTTTGAATATTTTTGAATAAATTCATAATTGATTTATAGGATTATAATAATAATAGTAAAAAAAACCAAAAAATATAAAATATTTAAACTACCTTAACGTTAAACTACATCATAGCCCCAAAAATAATTGTTGTGAGCCATATTTGACAATTTTCAAAGATGGAATTTTATATTTTTTTTTGTAGGCGTATAGGATCATCAAGATAGCATACCCTTTAATTCCCGAGAACTCTGTTTTATTAAAAAAATCAATGGTGGGTGGATTTATACTTTTAGTTGATGACAACTCTGCCTTATTAAAGAAATCACAAAATCATGATAAAGTTACCTGACTGAAATACATAACGAATTTCGTTACGCGGAGATTCCCGTGGATTTGGTGGAATTGTGAAAATGTTTGGAACGTACATGATGTACTTTACCAACTCTCTAATTTTGACGTCACATATAAAAATCAAGAGATACCCTTTTTATTATAGATAAAATTATTAATTTTATTTTTACAATTAATGCAAACCCATATAATAATAAGGTTACAATAAAATTTAACCATAAAAATATGGGTCCACATATAAGATATGACCTCATGCGAATCAAGAGATGGCTTTTTTGGCGAATCAATATTGTCTGTACGCGTGTGGCCAGTTTGCTTGGCCTCTTCTGTTTCAGTTTTGTGTTCAGCCTTGGCAACATTTGCTCTTATCTCAGCTTCAGATTTTTTGTCATCCTTCTTCTCACAGGCGATTTGTTTGTCTGTAGGGTTATGTGCAGTAACCTTCTCCATCTGCATACATATATGACAACAACAGTGAACTACAGTACATTCAAATCCCAAATCCGTTGCATTCAATGCTCTATCTATCTACTAATACATGGAACATATCCATGTTAATTTTAAGGCTGGTTTGCAGTGCACATTATATCAAATTGTTCAGAAATTCGCATCTACTGGAATTTGCAATTCACATCTAGCCTTAATTACAATTCACAACAATTCATTACAGAATTTTTGTATTCACACATATTTATTTGTATTCACACATATTTATTACAATTCGCAACAATTCATTACATAATTTATATATTAATACATAATTCATTACAATTCGCAACAATTCATTACATAATTTATATATTAATACATAATTCATTACAATTCGCAACAATTCATTACAGAAATTTGGAAAACATTACATTACAATTCGCAACAATTTCTGTTATAAAGAATTGTTTTCTGTATTGAAATTCGTATCTATTGGAATTGGCAATTCGCATATAGCCTTAACATGTAAAGAACCCTAGATCTAAGATAATGATAATAGATTGAGAATGACAAAATAATCAAAGGGTCTCCATGCAAAGAAACCAAATGCACAGAGCCCGAAGGGAGATGTGCGCAGTTAAAAATGCACAGGCTCTCCATCCATAACGCGGGGTGGCATTTGAAACGTAGACGAAACTTGGCATGAAATTGAAAATCCGAAACCGAATCGTGGGTAGAGGAAGCGGAATCGTGTTACACCTGTCTGATTTAAGTATAATCAATTCTTAGTCACTTAATGTGGTAATGATGTGGCGAGCAAGTAAATTTTTAATCTTATTTAGTAAATGTGAAAACGACGAAGAATATACTAACATCTTCAATTGCCAACCTTAAGATTAAAATTTATGATTAAAATGTTGATTAAATCACCAATTTCAATACATGAACGCCTATCCACTTAATTAATAATAAAAATAAAATTTTAACATAATATAAATATTAATTTTTTTTATAAGCACACTCAAAAAAACAAAAAATCAGACCAACATAAAAGAAATAAGTCATATGTCGATATAGTTGACGGAAGGTTTTTTTAGAGTATCATGTCTAGCTTAAAAAATAGTTTTAAGAGAAAACTAAAACTTATAGGAAGCTATGTTATATCCACTACTTTTTATATTCAAAACCAAAAGATGTGTACATACTTTTCAGTGAG
>JASDQU010321700.1:405-13077 GCA_032191745.1 Picea mariana | reverse complement strand
TTTAACACAAAAGACTCAACGTTGCATTATTAGACTAGTGCCTTAGGGTAAATGGAGTCAAGGAGTAAGGCTAAAGGCTTGGAAGGATCTAAATTTAAGGACTAGAAGGTTAGGCTTTCTAGTGCTGCAATGGCAGGGCCACAAAGTCAAAACCCTAAGGGGAGGAGGCTCATTCTGGTGTTGCTAAAGCAAGGCCTCATGCTCCTCCCTCTTTCCTTAAAACTCTTTGGCAAAAACGGCTAGCTTCAAAACATAAATCTAGGGCTGAAAAGTGTTGTAGGGCCAAGGCTCTTCAAACCCTAAGAGTGAAACCCTAGGTGTAAAGTCAATTAGGCTTAGGACGTCTTCTTTCTTCAATTTATGTTTCAAACTAGCTCAAGAAAAAGGAGAATTAGTGTAGCAATGGCTAGGCTATATTCTTCTTAATCAAATGGCTAAACAAGTTTTTATCATGGGGACATGAAGCAATGACCTACTTGTGTGCTTGCTCCCTAGGGTTTCAATGATTAAGCAAAATAGCAACAATGTAAGCATAAAAGTAAGATATTTAACCTACAACCATTCAATCAAGAAGTTTTGCATGAAAAATATACTTACAAATCAAAGAAGAGCTAATCAAACCCTAGTTGTAAACCTTCCAATGATAAAAAACACCATGAACATGCCAAAGATAATCCTCCTCAAGTGTAGCGCCTCAACTCCAAGAGCCAAATACAAAGATAAAAGACTAAAAAGTAATCCTCTCACAAGAGAGTGAGTTTCTGTTATGTTTAAAATGAGACTCAACGTCCTCTACTTATATCATCCAAATGACCTTTAATTACAAAAATAGGTCATTAAAACAGCCGACAAGGATGACTTAACAATATTACAATATTTGTCACATTAAATGCTAAAATGTCAAAATTATGAGCTAAAAGGGAGACGTCAGGCCCCTCTGAGGGAGACGTTGGCCCTTTTAGGGCAAGATCAGCATCCCAAAGGCAAAACGTTGGCCCTTCTAGGGCTCTTGCAAGCTGCCACATGTGCCAAATGATCCTAGCACACTGCCACATCCTCCAGAAAACGTCCAGCCTGCCCTGGGTGGCATCCTGTCCATCAAAGCCATCACCTCATCTGCAAGGGGCGATCCCCCCTAGGTCGGGCTCTGCCAAAGTGTCCTGGGTGAGGACATCCTTCTTCTTCTTCATGCAAGGGCTCATCACAAACGTTGTCCTACCTCTGCCATCCCAACAACCATCTGATGGGCTCTTCAGCCCCATGGAGGTCCGAACTAATCATATCCCCATGTGTACCGGTCCACTGGTACCTGTCCGTCGGGTATGGTCCTGCACATCAAAGACTATGCCCTCCATGGGCTCATCAGTCCTAGAGATCATAGCAATGTCAATCATATTTCATCATTAAATTTATCAAATACATGCATGAAATTCCTAGCATATCATCTAAGAGCTCAAAGACATTACACAGATCTACTATACAAAGATGAAGAAACTGACAGAACAACCTATTAGGCTAATACCCACAAGAGATGGAAAGTTCCTCAGAAGATCATTCAAGCCATGTTTTATGAGGTGATATGGTTTTAGGGATGTCCAGTCACAGTAAGACCAAGGGCAGGTGTTGTCTGTGGGTGCCTTTGTAGGAGGCGAGCTGTACCCGTCATGGATGCATTTTTTCCAAGCCCTTTATTGCCTTTATTTTATTTTTATTGCTTTTCTTTCTTTTTATTTCAAGGTCTGACCAGAGGACACTGCCTTGGCTTGGTGACCAGAGCTGACAGTGTTACCCACTGTTATCTTCGCAAATGATAAAGCTGGCTCGTGATGAGACCCCCTTTCCTTTGGCCATGCAACCAAAGGTCACTGCCCTGGTGTGGTGACCAGATAGTGGCAATGTCACACTGTTGGATACCTATGAACATAATGGGTCGGCTCGTGATGAGACCTCCCATCCTCTTGGTTAGGTCTTGTTTTATTATTTTTCTTAGGGTCCCTTCAGTTTCTTATCGAGAGGCTTTTTATTGCCTTCTCAGGGATCCCCTGGGCGAAACATCTATAGGTTTTTATTTCCTATGGCTTTTATCTTTTACCAGCTGCTTTTACCCCCTGGGCGTTTAGCCCCTTCTTCCCACAAGACAAAGTGTAACCCTCAAAGGTCATCCTAATGGCCGGACTAGGGGAATGGGGTGGATGTGCAGGGTACAAGATGTAAAATGATAAAAATGGTGGGAGAGGACGATGGCTCTGCAAATCCCCCTTGGTGGCTAACCAAAACCCATGAATATCAACTTGCTAAGTCACCCAATCAATCACCCCAACAATGGTCAAGTGGATTAGTGTAAGATCCAAGCAGTCATCAGAAATGAAAGGAACCTAATGCATATATAAGAGGGTTATAATGATCAATTATGACACATACCATGATACCTTGGACCAATTACCTCATGGAGCAAGAGTTCTCTCCGATGCAAGCCCAAGCCGATGGTGATGGAAGCTGCTGCTGCTGACAGGACAAATCTGGCAAAGAAGAAGAAAGATGGGCCCTCCAGGGCCATGCTCAGGTCAATCCTGCTCTCGGTACTCCATGTCTAGGACCTGTGGGCCTCGAGACATGATCTCCTAGTTATCCCTAGATATCGGGGATAACAACACCCATGAATGAGACACTACAACCCCTTGTATGTCATGAACCCCATTCCCATTGAGTCTTTATCCTTAACCACTTCATCCACCTTACATGGCTTAGAGAGGGATCACTTGGGAAACACTCCTTGACCTAGGAAAGATCTACCCAATAGGACACCTCGTCAACCCTCCCATATCCAAGCTTGGCAAGTCGCATAATGTCTTTGAGCACTTACTTGCTTGACAAGGTAATCTTTGATGCACATGCTAAGGTGGCTCATTTATTGATTTGATTTACTCATCATGATATTTTGACTTGAGATCCTTGGAGGGTGTGTTTATTTGTCTTTGCAGGACCTAGTTGGTGGACAATTTTGGAGGAAGAAGCCTAGCTTGGGCTTCCATGGGGCTTGAAGCCCACAAGTTGGATGCCAAGGGCCTGCATGCCGAATGAGAGAGACATACCTTTGGAGGCCTAGAAGACATTCTGGACGATATGACCTATCCCTTGCATGCCAAACGTTTGGCGTAGGAGAGGCAAAACGTCAGCTTTGGAAGCTTGACATCATGCTTGAGGGGCTTGAGGTGGTGATGCGTACACATGGCACATTTTGAAGGAAGGAACGCTTGGATCATGAAGTAGAGGGTTGGATTGGAGACACATGGCCTTTGGAGGCCCAACCATATCATCTCCAACTCAACGTTTGACCTAAAAGTGCCAAAACGTCCCTCTTAAAGGGGTGACGTCACTCTTAGGGTTTTCATTTGTGCAAAAAGTAAAACTTAGAATGAATTGTTTTGTAAAGGGGCGAGATCAGGGTTGTTGACCCCTAGTCTTGTGGTTTACCCTAAAATTATGTGGACAAACTATGTTAGTGACATTTTGTACAAATAGAGATCATAAGATTTCATTTTTAAAATCACAACTCTCCCATTGTGAGAAGTATTGGACTGAATTTTTCGCTATCTTTGGCTAGTTTCTCTCTTGTGCTCTTGTGTATGGCTATATTCTTGGTTATTGGTTGATGAAAGTGATGCACTAGCCTTGGAAGACTCTTCTTTGCTATTGTGGTGGTTTATCTTGGCATTTTCCTTGAATTAGTAAGCATTTTTACATTGTATTATCATTTGTGTTCAAGACAAGGTTATTTTGCTAGAGCTAGGTGGGAAGTATAAGGGCATACACCCCCACCTTAGTCTCCATCATCTTGTGCTTAAGTATTGTTGATTTAACAAGGGTTTACTAAGAGAAGTATAAGTAGTATAAGTGCATACACTCTCTTAGTCTAAACCCTAGCCAGGGATACTTGCCGTGTGGAGTAAGAGGATTTACACATCCAAGGAGGTAGTACCTCTAGCTCATTCTTTGCTTGACTCTATTAATCCAATCATTAAGGGCACTAGTCATTACTTGTTGCATTGGAGAAATAAATTGCTTCCCTGGTAAACGTGAATTTTTCAAGTTTTGAACTTGTCCCTTTTGGAAGTTGTTCCTTGAGCCTTTGGCTCTCTTGCCTCATTGAGGCGTCCCCTATCAACCATTAATTCTTGCTGCTGTTACGAAACTAACCTACAACCATTAGGGCTGTAGAAAACTAATTCTCTAACCCCTAATAACCCCTAAACTAACCCTAGGAATTGGCTACAATTTTTCCCTAATTCTCTACTAACCCTAGTGCACTTGTTGAGCTAGTTAGAAATAGTTTTCAGTGGCTGATTTTTCTGCTATAAAGCTTGGTTTGCTACAGCCATAAGGCTGATAAATACCTTTGCAGCAAGCTTTTGTTTTCAGCCTTGCTTTTGTGCTAGAGTATTGCTTTATCATTGTTGAGTTGAACTAGCCTTCACTAGCCTGTCTCTTGCTTATTTAATCATACTTTTAGCACTTATTTCACAACCTTTACTATCTTTTATGAGTTGATATATATCATTTAGTTTGGCTGCAATTAGGGACAACAAGCTTAACTTACTTGTCCAACTAACATATTACAAGCATCCTTGGTTTTCATTGTGTCTCGGGCAAACAAGCTTAACTTACTTGTCCAACTACCCCAAATTGTTATCCCCTCAACCAAAAGGAATTGTTGGGTGCTCAATAAGAAGGGCAAACAAGGCCCTTCCCTAGCTCCACAGGTCAACCCTGAATGCTTGGGATTTCAAGCAAGGAGGACACATAGTGCCATGAAGCCGTCCCCAACTTACACCCCCGGTAGCCTCCCAAGTCATCCTTTTTGGTGATTGAAGCAATAAAAGTTTGGATGCCTAGTTACTAAACTCCAAACCTTTTCCCTTTCTTGTCACCGAGGATCCACAAAGTGGCAAGGGGAGAGAATACAGGGCAGAGATGGAGCACAAATATGATTACTTTTGCAATAATTGAAATGACTTGGAAATTTAAATTGCAACCCTGCAACAATGGTACAAGTGGAGGACTAGCCTACTGTTTTGGCCAAGGTGGGTGTAATAAAATAATTCAAATGACAATAAAGCAAAAACAACCACAACAATGGCACAAGTGGAGGACTAGCCTACTGTTTTGGCCAAGTTGGGTATAATGAAAGAAAATTAAAAGACTTGGAAATAAATGAGCAACTCCACAACAATGGCACAAGTGGAGGACTAGCCTACCGTTTTGGCCAAGGTGGGTATAATGAAAGAAAATGCAAGAAAATAAATCTAACTCTAGCCTTCACGATTTTGCAAGGATGGCTTAGGCCAATCTCTTTGCAGGGTGTGGGCAATTTTTCCTAAATTATTACAATATCAGAATTTTATCTTTTATGAGAGAAGACAAACCCAAGAGACTCTCTTTGGGTTGCTTACAACACCTTAGAAAGGAAGATGAAGAGGGATTTAATATCCCAACTTTAGAATGTCTTTGGAGTGCCTTGGGGGCTCCAAACAAGTAGCACTTCCTCCTTGTTGTTGAAAATCTGCATAAATATCAGCAAGGTATTTCTTGCTAGAAAATGCTATAAACACCAAAGACTTGTTAACTTTTATTAGCCCAATGAAACATAAATTTAAGTAGAGAAATCTGAAAATATAAGTGAGTTTAAACGACCATTATAGAGCAAATAAGTGCTTATGAAAGAAAGGAGAATGGTGGATACAAAGGAGGAAAACAATGGAAACTTTGGTTGATTGAATGAGTGAGTTTTCCACTCTAAAAATCACTCCTATAATCTTCTAGTGACCTGCAAACATGTATATCTCTTGCTACACAAGACACAAGGAGGTGAGAGCATCTAAAAAAACATACAAAATACTTTGCAAGCTTGAAAAGAAAGTACCACAAAATTAATAGTAATACTACAACTAATTACCCCCAAGCAAAATACTTTGCTTGGGCCTCCAAGTGAAACTAGTGAATACAAGAAAATATAAGAAAAGAAATGCACAATATCACCTCACAAACACCATGAAGAGCATCAAGAAGTCTCCCAATGCACACAATAGATCTTCCAAAGCTTCCTTTATTATCCACAAAATGTTGCTACAAATACTTGTAGCAAGATTTACAATGAGAACATGAGAGAGAGAGAGAGGAAAGGATGAGAGAAATTTTGGCATAATAGACTTGCTCTAAGAATTGATGATGAAATGAGGAGGAGAGGCTCTCTTTTATAGATGCGGAAGAAGAGAGACGCCACTTGGATGAGCTCCAAGTTTCCTTCATCCAATGGGGAGGGTCTCTATAAGGGGGCCACACTTTTAGGTTTAGTGAGTGAATTGAGGGATGAGGGTTGAGGGGGGAAAGATGAAAACACCTTTCCCACTCATCAAAAGTAAAGTTAGGGTCAATGGGGGGTAAACCCAAAGTTTTGAGGGCCCTCACTATATTTTTAATTTCCCATGAGTTCATGAGCAAGGGGGGCGCCCCTCTTCTTAGGAAATGGTCATCTCGGGTTGTTGGCTTAGCAAGGGGGTATTTTCTAAGTGGAAAATCACTTTCCCAACTTAGGAAAGACAGTAGGAATCCTTTTCCCACTCTCTCTCATGACTTTAGTGACTTTTACAAAATTTGGCTATTTTAATTTAGCCAATTACATGCTGATTTTTGACTAACTTGGACTCCTCATGGACAATGGCCTAGCAAAATTTGTCCAAATGAGTTGAGACTTGGTCCAAGGGTGTAGGGATTCATGAACCATTTGATCTGAGTACTTATACCCCTATAGAAAATCCCTAAGGACCTCTTTTTTACATTTTACATCAAAATTTATTAAAAGTCCCCAATTTGTGGGAATTTTAATTATTTAAAAAATCCTATCAAAACTTAACGAAATTCTGTAAGACTCTAGGAGATGTCTAGTATGGTCATTTACAACACTTCTAGGCCTTAGTCGCCCCTTGGGCTCGATCATTAGAACGCCTTTCACTAGTTTGGAGAATTATTGTGAGTGAAAAACTCAAGTATAATTAAAATTGCAGTTAAGCAAGGTTAATTACTTGAGGAAAAAAAACACTCGATGAAAGGACTTCCCTAATGAGAAAGTCCTAGGTAACTAGACAAAAGTTGACTCAAGCTAGCATATTACAATATTATCCCACGCAGGGGAGCGAAAATTTTGATTACATAGAAAAGCGTGCCTGGGGCAAAATTTGCCCTGTTGAGCAAAAAATGTCTTCAAAATGGTTGTACCACTAGGTACATATCTTCATGGAACATGGAGTTGACCCCTAGTCGAAATAGGTGGTCAACAATCCCTAGATTTCCTTTTTGTTCAGCTTTATGAAAATGACCTAAACCTAAGATCTAATGGCTAAGATTAAATCTTAGGTCATATAGATCTACAGTTGTGATTAAAAGTCACTTTATCACAACTTAAGTCACTTAAGTCACCTTTTTCATTAAATATGCTCAAAAGTCACTTTAACTTTATATCTCATAAAGTTAATGTCCTAAGGATCACTTTTGGACATTTCCCCACATACTAGATGCTAGGCCTATGTGTGAAACACTTGTCCGAGGTACAACTTCTTACAGGGTGTATCAAATTTAATTGTTCAAGATAATCAGAAGTCATTAAAAATGATGCAGGATCTTGAGAGAAAATTTGACAAGGTTGTAGCTAATAAAAGTAGAAATTTATTGTCCTAGAAATTATAGTGAAGGCTTGATCACACAAATCAAGAAGTTAAAAACTGAAAAGAAAACACAAGAGGAAAATCTAGAACAACTTATCAACAAAGATTCATTGTTCGACAAGGAAACAATGATCAATCCAATTGAAGTAGGGGTATCTTCAGACATCAAAGTACAAACTATGGATATAGAAACTTTAGCAAATCCAACTATCTACCAATAAAATTTCATTGATCTACAGAGTGACATTGGTGTATGAAGAGGACATAATACCAAAGGTGAATCAAGAAATCACTAAAATTATGAAAATGAAACATCATGTAAGGACCTCTTATCGACATCCTAATCACAAGAGTAGATAGTTTAATCAATCAACATATCAACATTGGTATGAACAAAGAGAAAATTCAAACTACGTTCCTAAGAATATTAATTCCAGTACAATTTGGTCTCAAAATAGAAGTCATCTTTGGATTCGCAATACAAAATGTTCTATCCAAGAACCCTATAAAGGCATAGTTCTACAGAAGATTGAACTAGAGTGGACTGATCCTTTCACAATATGACAATTCTTCTCAACACTTCATAACTAATATTGTCTCCTGTCTTGAATCATCACAGCTTCAAGAATAGAGAATCATGAGAAGGCATTGTAGGCTAGAACAAAGACAGATTTTTCCATAAAATGCTTCGAGGACAAAGTATCTTTGAAGGGAGAGGCAATGTAAGAATATAAAATACATAAATGAACATTACATAATAATAATAGTAGTAGTAGTAGTACTAATAATACTTATAGTAAGAATGTTAATTAAATAAACTAATAAACCATGGGACAACCTAACGAAGGCATAACCTTTCACTTTCGTGACTAGTCATTGCTTATAAAGAACATTGTCACAAGGCTCATTGTATTATCTCATTCATTCATTATCAATTATATAATTATTTATCCTAAATGGATCTCAATTTTCTTTCGTTGGATATTTTCCATTGTTCATTATTGACTGAACTGAAATTGATCAGAAAAGTGGGTTGAAGAGTTGATAAGAATTGATCGGATGAGGGTCAGTTTGCATTGAAACTGCTTGGATTGGCCGAATTGGTGTTCAAATTGATTGGTTTGGGATGAAGCCTACTAACAAGTCCATTTCAGAAACTAGTTTGGATCTCACAGTGGGTGATCCCATCTGGTCTGGCTGATTCCAGTCCGGACTGGCTAATTGCGATAACATTGATCACAATGGCCTCAAATGTGGATGCCAACAATACAATTCACTTGAAGTTGTGAGTTTGCAATGATAATGATACGTCATTAATCAAGAAATAATATTATGTGTACACATGAGTTAAGTGAGGAAGAGGAAGGAAAGGAACATCACACTATGACAAGTTACCATGAAACCTCTAGTTGAGGTCATGGTCTATACAACATATACACATTGATCAATGGAGATGGAGGTGACACAATATAAACAGTGAAAACCTTCACTTGTGATGATAACTCAATTTGAGAAACGGCCTCTTTATGCATAGAGTATCAACTGCATAATGGTTGAAGAACAACGGTTTACTCAATTAATTAGGACTTCCTAACTAGGACTTTCTAATCATAGTTCTTAATCCTCTCTTTATTCTACCTCACAACCCATTTTATAATAAAGTAAATGATCAGATTGTAATAATAAGACTTTTTAATGACACCTAATCGACATGTTCAATATAGACTACAAGACAAAATATGACTTGATGACCTACTTGGGGATAACAACAACTACTGCACATTACTACTAGTTTAAATGTGTACAACTGCATAGTTATCGTTTTGTGGTTATGCTAATTTGTTTAAAAGGTTAAACAAATTCATGTTCATGTTTGACCACTAGATATCTTTGGCATGGACTAATCCCTAAAAGTATTTGACTGTAGCTTTGTCTCCAAAGCTGAAAATTGATAAAAACATAAAGTTGTGTCTTTTAATATATAGCTATTCATTCTTTGCTAATGAATTCTTGATGCTTGTAGAAATTTCGATGATAAAACCATAGGTATTCATGCTCTTAGAATGCTAGCATGCAACCTCAACTTTGTTTCAATGACAATTTTGAAGCTGCTTGATTTCTTAAAGAACATATTTTCATTATAATTTGTCTATGAAGATGGGTGGTAGTACATCCTAGTTTTATTCCCTATGAGTAAATTTCATTGAATTCTTTTATGATGTAACAAAATAAATCTAGTGCAATTTAATATTCCAATTTCTGATTGGTAAGCTTGAAAAGAAATTTAGTTAAAGATTATATTTTGATCCTCGCACTTTGGTTTACTGTGCAGATCCAGAGCAACTTGTATGTGTTGTTACAGGGCAACCTGCCAAGTATGTAAGTGACATCCAAAGTTGTTATTATTGTGTTTGCTTCCTGCCCTTGCAACAAATTACCGCGGCTCTTGTATTTTTAAGTGAATCTGAAAATAATTTTGGATATGTTATATAAACAATATAATGAGTGTTATGTTAACTTCCCATACAAGCTTTACCCTGAATCTTTTATGATTTGTATCAATCTTTTTGAAAATTAGATTGGCATGCGAAATCCCTCAGGTCTTTATTAATCTACCTAATTCTTTTCCTTTGCCAATTTCTTCCAATATACTTCTTTGCAAGAAGGTCATCCTTTCCTGTTATCTTGATGAAACAATGGTCTTTGGGTCTTTCGCTTTGAAACTTGGGAGCTAGATGTCAAATGCAGGTAGGAAAGATTACACAAATCACATTTTTTTGCCATGAGATAATGCCTTTCACATTCACATTCATGGGAAGCTTAAGTTTATTTATTTTTGACAAGATGCTTCCTCCTATCACAATGTGTCAAACATACCCTTTCCCAATTTGGGAAAATATTACAATGAACTGTAGGCAACGTACAACATTCAAGGATGATCCCTTAGGCTAAGAAGTCATGCATAGGGGGGTATCTATTCTTCCAAAGTCGCCCAAGACATGCACTTGGCCCCAATTGCTTGAACAACCCGCTTGTACTATTAAGACGACCTGCAAGGGCGAGGTCTTTTTGGAATTTGAACCTTGGTGGGGTGAATATCATCACTCCTGTTGAACCATTGAATTAAGATTGATGAAGGAGCATCTGATTCAAAATTTTAATTCATGGACCTAAGGGTCAAATTCTTTTACCAAAGAGGGTTGGTCCTCTGAAGTTTATTTGAATTTGGGATAATTGGCTCGAATGCCTCTAGAAGGCATCGAGAAGACTTGATTAGTTACTTAGGTGGTGATTTGTTTGATTAATTTAGGAGATTAGATTGATTCTAGGGATTTTGACAGATTTATAGGGATTAGTTGTTAATTTCTAGTACAGAGTGAATTAGCATATATTTTGTCAATTGTAATAGGTTCGATTGGACTGGAGTGGATTGGATTGTATTGTATTGGGTTGGATTGAAAATAAGTGGATTTTCATGAGTGTGGGATTTCATTCTTGAAGTGTAGAGAACTCTGTTTTTGTAGGTGTGGAATTTCCAATTAAATGAATGCAGACAGAGGTTGTTTCTCTGTAATTATCTTGCTAGATCGTTGATCTAAATCTTGTATGTAATGTCTATTGTTATTGGTTGATTTGCATCAGAGTTACAGTGGTATCCTGTAACCATAAATTACAGAGAATCACGATTGTCCATTCGGTTGATCGACGAACATAGTGTTAATATTATGGTAGCCGCGGGAGGTATTTACCTCCACGTGTGAACCTGACGAGAATAGAAGACTCTGGAAAGCAAGAGAAAACCCTAATGAGTTGGCTAATAACCCTAGAAGTCTCGTTGGCTCAAGAAGATAATTAATATTAGGTTATTAGCCTCCAAGAGAAGAAGTCAGCCAGAAATAATAAAAATATACTGAACAGACACATATCCAGAAGGAGAATTCGGCCCCAACAAATTTGGCAGAACCAGTATAAATACAGGGCGCCAATTCTCATTTGACAACATCTCAGAATTACAGTTCCCAGTTGGTGCGCATTGCAGTTCCCAATTTGGTGCGCACGTGTGGAGGAGAGCTGCAGGTGCAGCTGGTGTAGTTAGCAGTTTCAGTGTTGGCTTGGACTATCTCTTGGCTAGGGTTTGGACTATCTGATTAGCTTTTTGTGATGCGCTATCCTTGGGGAAAGGTGCACTACCCCTTTGTTAGGCTATCTAGCCTAGGGTTTGATTCCAGAGAAATTCTCAGTCAAGGTTAAGGTGCTCGGAGGGTGGCTTCGACCTATGGTTGTGTGACGAGGGTATCGTCAATGGTAAAACGAGCACACCATCTTCTATATTCTAACAGGTTATGGGCCCACACCTCCTTCATTTAGTCTAAATGTTGGAAGGAAACATAGCCGCTAGGATATTGAGCTCGCTGAGGAACTGCCGCTAGGGTTACTAGCAGAAGTAGCTTCCAGGACAGTGCCGCTAGGGTTACTAGCAAGAGAAGTTGTAGAAACCCTAATCCTCTTATTGAGGCACCTTAAGTGAATGAATTGACCTAATCTTCGGACAGATCAGTGCACCCTAGGCTAGCGCATCTCTTGACACTCTCAGAAGGCCAAGACATGAAGTTTGGATTTCTGTCAAATCTAGGGTTTGACCAAGTCAAGTAGCCATGACGAACTCTATGAAGTCTGAGAACAAGTTAGATGGAGACTCTAACTTTAGAGCATGGAAGACAAGGATTGACCTCATCCTTGCTAAGAATAAAGTGCTGGATATTGTGAAAGGAAAGATCGTGAAGCCAGAGTTTGAAGAAGGAGAAGAGAAGGAACCGCAGAACGTTGCAGCTATGGATAAGTTCAAGGATGTTGACATCAATGCCATGAGTATCATAGTGGATTCTATAAAAGACCACTTGATACCCTACATCTCCCATCTTGACTCATCAAAGAAGATGTACGATGCCCTAAC
>JASDQU010321699.1:0-11274 GCA_032191745.1 Picea mariana | reverse complement strand
AATTACCAGTTGGAGAGAGGGAGAAGAGTGGCGCATCTCTTGGGGAGGACTATCTGTATTTCTTTGAGTTATCTCTTGAACATTGTATAAGCTATTTATGATAAGGAAGTTTTTGTTGGGTTTTCTTCCCCTAGAGGGTTTCCCAAGATAAATGTTGTGTCTCTTGTGAATGTGTATTTCTCAGTGATCTTGTTCTTATGATGCTCTTATTTATTGAAATGCAAAGAACTATAATAATGGCATAAACATTAACAAAAGGTGCATTTAAATGTTACAAAATGTACAGAAAGATATTATTACCTAGTTGTTGCACCCAATCCCTATGTTTAGTGCATCCTCTTCAGCATGCAGGTAACGACCAGATGCATTGTATTTCTCTCTGACTTGGTCAACAACCCAACTATTGGGGCATATCACTGGCATATTTTCTTTTAAATGATCAGGATAAGGCATGCTTCTACCATTCAACCGTCTAAATTATTTCCTATCACTGTCCCATTTCCTCATCTTTTGTTCATACAATGCGACCCACGGTTGTGTTGCCTCCGAATTGTAAAGAATGAATTTATTGATAACATCAATTTCTGAATTCACTGATGTGTGTGTATATATATATATATATATTAATGAAATCAAATAGACATATAGTACGTATCAGATCAAAATATACATTATGAAGTTTAGTGTGAATAGTTACTGTGTATAAATTTGACAAACGATAAGTCACTTACTCTTTATCAAGCGCCTTTTTTCATTCATTTGTAGAAGCTCCCCTTCTCTTTTGTCTTCATCCCTTTCGTCACCCCAAATCACCGCACCTAGTGTGTTTTCGATCTGCTTGATGTACTCACTGGCATAATATAAAGACTCATATGATATGTACCCCTCTGCCATAGACCCCTCCAGTTTTTCCCTTTGTTGAACAAATCCTTTTAATTTCTTCATGTACCTCTCTAAGAAGAACATCCAACGATAGGATACCACTTTGACTAATTCAACCTCATCTACTAGGTGAATTAGAATATGAACTTTCAAGTCCATGAAACTAGTCAATAGTTCCTTCTCAAGCATACAAACAATCCCAACTATATCTTGATGCCATCATGGAATGCTAGCCATATGAATCTCATTTGATGTGATCCAACATACAAATGCAGATAATTTAGATATGGCATGTTGCAGGTCCTGGGGGAAGTCATGGTTCACACACCCGTGCACCAATAGAGGATAATGATACTACAAAGTAAACACATACAAAATTAATTATATTTTATCCCATAGCATGAATTTATAAAACAAATAATAAAATCATGCTTTTGACATACGTACTCTTAGAAGGTTCAAATGGTCATGTGATTTTAACCCCAACAAATTGTCTTCCACAGTGAAGTTGTGTTGTAGTGAATACCCATATAAAGAAGGCACCTTCACACCCAATATAACTTAATTTTCCAAAGAAAGATCAACTTTCTTCAATATCCATGGGACATCACCTTCTTTGAAAGACCAAGAGGGACCAACCTCTCATCTACTTTCTTTTCTTGGCCAATGTTTCTTTTTACTTTTTGAATAAATAAGATCTCTCCTAACAACCAATGTATCACTTTATTTTGATGATATGTGCCTCCATAAAGAAGATGAAACATTTTTAAATATATGCATGGGATCTAGTAAGTGGGAAATCTTAAGATTCTCCCAATATGGGAGCTCATAAAAGACAGATTTCTTTTTCATCCCAATGGGAAATTTCTCAACATAAGTGTCGAAGAATTCTAGATCATCGAACATAGGCTCCCCATTTGAATCGAATATTTATGTAATCTTCTTCTCCTTCTCTCTCTCATATTATCTAAGCCATTATGTTGGTGTCATTATTGCAGGCCTTTGGGCTCTCTCTGGTTTATCATTGAAAGTGGATGTTGCTCTTCTATAAGGGTGTTGTTCTAGGAGGAATAGCCTAAAGCAGTCGTACACTGGCTTCCATAGGTGATTGGACCACCTAGCTTTCATAGAAGGTCCAAAACATTTACATCCATGATAGCCTTTTGTTATAAGACCTGCAAAATTATTAATGTATACAGTAGAGCATGTTAGCATCGAAGTCTAGAATAGTTGCAACGAATTAAATATGCCAAAAAATATTGTTACATATATAAACAAATCAATAAACATGTAATTTACCAGAGCAAACTCCTAATCCCGAATAATCATGTGTGGTGTAAGCACATATTCCATACAACGTAAAATTCCTCTCTGTTGTGATGGGTCTTGATACATTGTATACACGTATCCATTCCCATAATTCCTTCAATTCATCTACCAATGGTTGTAGGTAGACATCCATATTCTTCACTTGTCTTCTACCAAGGACTATAAGAGCCAACATAAGATGTTCATTCTTCACAGACAACCATGGGGGGGTATTGTTATTGATCACTACTACAGGCCAAACATAATAGTTGGTTTTTTAGAGGGAATATGGGTTGATGCCATCCATGGCTATGTTGAGTCACAGACTTCGTACTTCATCCTTGAATTTTTCGGGCCATGTATCCTCTATATGCTTCATGGCTATTGAATCGGTTTGGATTCACATGAATCCTGACTCACTTCTTTGTGAGGCATGCCATCCCTGCAACATAGCTAATTCTTTACAACGAAAGAGCCTTTGAATCCTTGGGATTATAGGCATGTGATTCAATATCTTATGAGGAAGACCATGTGATTTACCCTTTTTATTTGATTTATGATATATGTCATGCCCGCATTTCAGACATATCTCTTTGTCTGCATATTCTCCTCTATATATAATACAATCATTCAGACATGCATGATATGATATGTACTCAACACCGAATATTTTCAACATTTTCTTTGCCTCTTTCCAGGTACCGGGGAAGACATTATCACTCAGAAGAACCTTATCTTTGAATAACCTATAGTTATTGGGAAATAGAAATGTACAATGTTATTTAACGTTCATAAAATCAGTCGTTTTTAATGTTTATTGTGTGACAAGATTTCTCAAATTACAAGGGACTTAATGATGATCAGTTACCTCAATATTGTCGAGAAACATGCGTTTGACATGCCAAACTTTGCTTTCAAGTTGTACAGTAACATTTTTGTCCCCAATTGGGTAGACTTTGATCAGCTAGGTCCAAAGAGAGGGGTGGTGGAAGCAGATTTCAAACTTTCGAATAAGGTATCAGTGATATGAGCATAATCCCCTCGCTCATCATTATGGAATGCATCTAACAACATTGTATCCATGGCAAGTGTGTCCTGTAAATAATCATCCATACCAACCTATATTTCATTGACTCCATTGCCAACTTGTGAAGAACTACTATTGTTGCATTCATTCCTAATTGGTGAATTTGGATGTAGTGGGAATTGAATAGGTGGTTGATTCAACCATTCTTGGTATGCTTCCTCTCTGAGTTGTGCTCTTATTCCATCATTCTCTCAATTTGACATTGTATTGGGGTGCAACGAAAGATTATAGGTAGGTTGCTCATCATCAATAGAATCCTAATTTCAAAAATATTGAATATTAGTACATCGATGATATTAGTAAGCACAATGCAATTGGTTTGTTCAAATCACATTATACAAAACAATTATTACCATCATTGACCCAGAATAGTGGTTGGAAGATGGCATGTTACTATTGGCAGCGTAAAGTGGTTGTCCATTTTCATCTACCAACTGTTTGTGGTATGTTTCTTCTGATAAGAGCTTCCGATGTTTTTGAATTGGTATTGGAATATTATTTGCATCTAAACTTGATTCTGAATCAGGATCCTGCAAATTTGGATACATTTTTATTTAGATTGACATGGATAACAAAAATAAATTCAATTAGATAATCGAAATATAAATAAAATACAAACTTGCTCGAGATGGAAAGGGAGAAATCTGCAATGGACTTTGAGCAATATGGAATAGGATGGAATTTGAAGAATTGGTCATTTGATATTGTAATTTTATTTACCTGCATTTGATAAAAATCAACAGTAAATTATTTTTAAGAATAAGGCGATTTTAAGCTTAAAATGTATACTATGATGTACTGCAAGTCATGTGGATGCATCATGGAAAATAATTTAAGATGAATATATTATTTTGTGTGCAAATAAAAATTCAGATAACTTTGAAAACATAACGGTGCGTTATTGTAACAAACATGCACCGATGCATCTATAACATTGTAAATCCTTGGGCGTTTAAAAACCCATCGCACCAGTCCCATGAATTCAAATAATAATAAAAATAATTATCCAATATCAGTGCTCCAAAACCTTAAAACGCACTGGTGCGTCATATACATATCAACATCGATGCATTAAAGTAATAAACGCACTGAAGTTTCGAAAAAAAAAAGTGACTTTCTTTTTTTACAATTGAAAAATGAGCAGGAATTTAAAATTTAATTTCATAAAGTCATTTAAATAGTAAAAACCTATTCATTGTTTCATTATTTTACCAAAATTTATAGTGGAAAGATTTGCAAGAGAGCTATATCGGAAAACACTGTGGAGCAACAAAATACTTTAGAACAACATGATTTATTCAGAAGATCGGAATTTGAAGGTAAGTATGGAGATTCCTTTAAAACAATGTTCATAAATTCTTTAATGGGTATTAAGTTATTCAGTGTTTTATCATTTTGCCAAAATTTATAGGGTACAGATTTGCAAGAGAGAAATACAGGGGAGCACTATGGAGCAGCAGATCAATACTTTTGAAAGTAGAGTTATTCAAAAGATCAGAATTGGAAGGGTATGGTAATTCATTTAAAACCCTTTTGGAGCAACAAAATTATTCAAAAAATCAGAAATCAAAGGGTTTTGTGATTTAGAAAAAAAAAAAAAATCCATACTTTCCTTAAACCCTTGCTTCTTCTTGTTTTTGTGACTGCAAAACTTCAACTTAGGGTTTAACTTCCTCTATCACTTCATAATTATAGCTTTTCATTTTAGGTTTTTAGATTTAATGGGTTTATGTTTCCATATAAAAGGCATTTGACATGTGATGCACGGATCCAAACCCTCTCGGCTTTGTCACATTTTTTTAAAAACAGTTTTGAGTAATCAATGCGTCTTATGTAATATAACGCACCAGTGCACTTATAGATACAAATGCACCAACTATGCCGCAAATAATTAAAAAAAATCGTTCATGGATGTGTAAATTTATTTGTTTATGGTATTTTTTTTATTTTCATTTTTTTCAATTGGAGCGGTGTTGTTAACGATACTTATCGCACCATTGTAATTTAATATTTAAAAAAAAAAAAAATTATCGATTCATTTTTAACATTAAACACATCGGTATTGTTAACAATATATTGTGCACCGCTGTAATTTATTGTTCTTTTAAATCTTTTTTTATAGTGGTGTGTTTGATAACATGTAATGCATTGGTGCTTTAATATTAATATAGTGCATCGGGATACTTTTTTTGGTGGAAATTATGTGATTTATTTATAAAATATATTTAATATCTTCTGTATTGAATGGTACAGGTTGTATATTGATTAAAAAAAATGTGTGAGAATAGTTCAAGTAACAAACATTTTGATGGAAGGAATGTCGTGGACGGTAGGAACAACAACAAGCTAGGGTTCTGACAGTAGCGGCCATAGTAGAATACAGCATAAGCACTAGAGGGGGCGGTAAGGGTACCCCCTCATACAAACAGGTAGTGGTAGACAGAGGGAAGGGGCCAAGGGGTGTATTTTTCAAGGCACCAATGACAGGCACCTCGGGATCAAACCCAGGGAAAGGTCCGAAAAGGAACCAGAGAAAAAATGAGAACATGGAAGAGGAAGCCATGGAAACCTAGAGCGAAATGCCAAACACAATGAAGACCAACTCGACGAAAGGGCGCAACCCATGCAAACCCAAAACAACAATGACACCAAAGGTGGTACTGGTAGATCCACAAATGCAACTTTACAGAGATCAGATGAAGGTGCATGTGCTAATCTGTAAGTTTATGGGCCTGTGGCCAACAGAGAGAACATTGCGCAGCTGGATTAAATACCACTGGAAGCCGAATGGGGAAGTGGAACTTCATCTGGGCTCGAAAATCTTCTTCACAACTGTTTTCATAAACTTGGAGGATAGGGATAGAATCTTTGAAGGAGGGCCATACTTCCATGCATCAACAAGACTATACATGCAACCATGGAAGGAAAATTTCTCCCCCGAAAAAGAAACCTTCAAAAAGGTATCGGTCTAGCTGAGACTCTACTCCCTACCTTTAGACTACTGGTTGCCCTCAACTTTCAAAGATATAGGAAACAAACTGGGGAAATACATAAAGATAGAAGAAGCCACCCTGAGAGGGAGATATACATCTTACGCAAGAATATGTATAGAGATGGATGTGTCAGGAACACTTCCAGAAGCCATCAGCCTCGAATTCAGAGACGAGGAATGGATCCAAAACATCGATTATGAATAGATCCCTTTCAGATGCAGAAGATGTCATGAACATGGTCACCTGATCAGGGAATGGCCTCTTAAAAAAAAGAAAGAAACAGAAAAACCCAAACAATAGTTGGATGAGGAAGGTTTTGTAAAACCAAACCCCAGGAGTAGAGCAAACAAGAAGCAGGGAAAAGCCTCAGTAGGGATCAACCCAGAGGCCTGAAACAAAATGAAAGGACAGGATGGATATACCAAAGAAGCAAAAGGTGATCAGGATATGGCAACAGTTCAGGAAGTCAGAGAACAAAAGACAAACAAGCTCAACGATCAACCAAGTACTCAGAAGGGACAAGGAAGTTGTGCAACCCCAATGGAGGGAGGAATCAGAGATGACAACACCCCCATGCAAGAAGAAGATGGAGATGTGGAAATGACCCAAAGCGAAGTAGGCACAGAAGATCCTGATCTCAGAGACCTTGTGGAAAGGGAAGGGATAGATCTCACGAACATATTGGAACAATGAAAAAAACAAGGTGTAGAGAATGTACCAACAGAGCAACTAGACCTCATTCAGTACCTATTCCTACAAAGGGAGGAAGACAAAGCTCATGACCAAAAGCATACTTACGGGGAGACTAGACACTTAGGAGTTAAAGAAGGCGAGGGACAACCACAGTTATCACCCAAGCAGACACGGAGGAAAAAAGGCAGAAAATCAAATAGTGTAGCCCTGCAGGAGCTCGGAGCGCTAATGATAAACTTGGGTAAGATAAAAAAACTCTTCCCCAAATCCCCCACGCATGTTTAAAATGAAGGTCATAACCTGGAATATAAGAGGCCTAAACCGCCCAAGAAAAAAACGAATCCTTAGAAATAGACTAAAGTAAAAACAACCGGATCTTTGTTTTATTCAAGAAATAAAGTGTAATACAGACATAATGGAAACCTTTAGTCAACAACACTGGCACAAGTACAAAATAATGGCCACTGGATGCCAACAAATGGCAGGGGGAATCCTTACCTTGTGCAACCCACGAGTACTCAACCTAATAGCAGCTGAAGCAACCAGGGACACCCTTATGGTACGCATGCAAATCATTGGGAACGCAGAGGTGCTTATATGCACTAATGTGTATGGATCCTAGGAGGTAGAGGAAAGGAAATGAATGATCAGAGAGATAGAAGAGCTTAAAACCAAATCAAACAACCTCCAATGGATCCTGGCAGGGGACTTCAACATCATCATGTCACTTGCAGAGAAAAAAGGAGGGATAAGACGATTAGATAGAGATGTAGAGGATTTCTCAAACTCCATCGACACAGCGGAGATGGTAGATTTAAAAACTAATAATGGCCAGTTCACCTGTAATAATAAAAGGATGAATTAACATCAGGTAGCAACACGACTTGACAGATTCCTAGTGTTAGAGTCAATCATAATGCAGGGGCTGACCTTAGACTGCAATATCCTACCTTGGGGGGAATCAGATCACTGGCCAGTACAACTGGAAGCAGGATTCCAGACCACACCAAAAAACAGGCCTTTCAGATTTGAGAAATTCTGGCTAGAACACCCAACCTTCCAAGAAAGAATAAAACAATGGTGGAGGGAGGAGCAACCAGAGCAAGGGAAAAGGATGTTCAAAATCTATAAAAAACTCAAACACATCAAACATAGGCTCAAGGAGTGGAACAAGGACACCTTTGGGAATATAAACCAAGAAAAGAACAATATAAAAGGAAAAATGAAAATACTCCAGGAAACCTACATCTTGGAGGGCTACGCCGAGGAACAGAAAAAGGAAGAACTCCAGCTGACCCAGAAGTGGGAGAAACAATGTCAGCAAGAAGAAACCCTTTGGCGACAAAAGTCTCGGATCAGATATCTAAAGGAAGGGGAATGGAACATCAAGTTTTTTCATAGAACAATGATGGCCAGAAGAGCCCACAACAAAATCCTGAAGATCAGGGATCATGATGGAATAGAGAGAGAGTCACATAAATACATAGAAATAGCTCTGGTAAACCACTTCCAGGGGATAGCCCAGGAACCCAACCAAGACAGAACAATGACCATACAAAGGATAATACAACATATCTCGCGAATGGTCACAGAAGAACAAAATAATAATCTAAACAAACCCATAGCGGAGGAGGAAATCGACCAAGCACTCCAGGAAATGCCCAATGGGAAAGCCCTAGGCCTGGATGGTTTCATGGTGGATTTCTTCAAAGCCTGCTGGGAAGTTGTCAAACATGATGTTTATAGAGTAGTGGAAGACTCTAGAAGGTCAGCCTCTATTCTCAAAGCGCTAAATTCCACAATGATTACACTTATCCCAAAAGAAAATGAAACCAAAACCCCTGACAGGTACCGACCGATAGCACTGTGCAATGTGGTGTACAAGTTAATCTCCAAATTCATAGGAAATAGATTGAAACCCCTCCTACCCACACTGGTTTCACAATAACAGGAAGGTTTCATGGAAGGAAGACAAATAATGGACAATATCATCCATGCCCACGAACTTATCCACACCCTGAAGCTTCAGAAACAAGGAGGAATGATAATACAACTAGATCTAGCTAAAGCTTATGACAAAATTAGCTAGCATTATATGGTCAAGACCCTGGAAGCCTTCAGGTTCACCCAACACTAGATCAATTGGATAGTCAGCCTAGTCTCAACTACAAGCTACTCACTCCTAGTCAATGGAGCCCCTGCCAAACCATTCTGGCCCACTAGAGGCATCAGACAAGGAGACCCGTTGCCCCCCTTTCTTTTCATTCTAATGATGGAAGGTCTCATTCAAAGCATAAAGAGTGAAACCGCAACAAGGGAAATAACAGGGATCAAACCCTTTGCAACCTGTCCTACCTCCACACACCAACAATTTGTGGATGACACCACACTTCATGGCATACCCACGATCAAGGAAGCGAAGGCTTACAAACGAATCCTAGATGAGTTTGGAGAAGCTTCGGGAGATGAGATAAACCAATCAAAATCTATGATCTTTTTCTTTAATACCAACCCTGCAATCCAGAGAAATCTGGCCAACATTCTAGGCTTTGAACACAAAACACTTCCAACCAAATACCTGGGGATCCCACTAACAAATAAAGCTTACAAAATGTCCACTTGGGAAGGAGTAATCAACAGGCTACAAGATCGAGTCAAAAATTGGACATACAGATCCCTCAACCTAGTCGGAAGACCCATCTTAACCAAGTCAATGATGCAAGCTATTCCAACCTTTATGATGTCAGTATTCCCAACCCCCAAGGGGATAATACAAAAAATAAGGACAATACAAAGAGATTTCCTCTAGCGAGGAGCAGAAACAAAGAAAAAATGGGCACTGATGGCATGGGAGAAGATTTGTAAACCAAAAAACAATGGAGGCCTGGGGCTACATAACCCACAAGTGACCAATGACGCTTATGGGGTGAAACTCTGGTGGCGCTGGGTCAAAGAAACCATGACGCCATGGGTAAACCTATGGAAGGAAAAATATGCCTCGAACATAAGCGATCAGGACAAAATCCACTTCAGAGGCACCAAGGCAGGGTCTACCATCTGGAACCTAGCATGGCACAACAAGGCTTGGATCCAATCGCACAGCTTTTGGGAGGTCAGAAATGGTAGAACCACAGGATTCTGGGAGGACACCTGGCAACAGGAACCTAGATTGGAAAAACCTGGAAGGGAGAAAATCCAACAGGAGATGTTTGAGCGAGGCAAAACCAGAGTCTATCAATACTGGAAGCAAGAGACAAACTGCAACAAATGGAGAATCTGGAACACTCTCACCCCACAGAATAGAGACCAAACCACAATAATAGTAAAAGAAGTGGAGGAGGAACAGGGGAAATGAAAAATAGCAGTTGCGGAAGGAATGGACCAGCTGATATGGGGGCACAAGGACGGTGGGGAATTCAACCTCAAAGAAGTATGCCACAACATTGTGGACCAGGACCAAGAAGACCCAATGCAACAATGGGTTAAGCTCTGGAATATCCCACAATGGCCAAAAATAAAAATCTTCCAGTGGCTAATACTCCACAATCGAATCTTAACATGGGAAAACCTCAGGAAGCGAGGTTTTATAGGAACTTCTAGATGTCACCTATGTGAAGAAAAAGAGGAAACAATGAACCATCTCCTGGATGAATGTACCCTCACAGCAGAAGTCTGGGACTGGGCAGCAAGCATCTTTCGACAACTAATAGGATCAGAGGGAATATATCCGCAACTATAAATACTTGGAAAGACAACTACAACGATAATGAAGAGGTGAATCTCAGTTGGATCCTCATTCTCGGAATGATCATTTGGGCAATATGGAAGGAAAGGAACCAACGCATCTTCAAGAACCAAAAATGGATGGTAGAAAATATCAAGGAAACCATCATCTCCATGACAAGAGAAATGGTACAGAGCCGCAACTGCCAACCGAGCAGCATGCAACTCACAATCCAGGATCTTTGAATTCTTGAGGCCTTTCAACTGAAGGATGAACAAAACCACATTCAAGTGAGATGGCTAGTGCAACTCCAAATAGGTTAGCGAAACTGGAAACCACCACCAGAGGGTTCCCTCAAGCTGAATTTTGATGGGGCATCGAAAGGTAACTCAGGCTGGACAGGGTTGGGAGAAGTTATTAGGGACAGTCAAGGAAATATCATTCAACTGTATATTGGGAGTCTGGGGAACTCAACTAACAATGTAGCGGAGTTTGGAGCCTTGGATACTGGTCTTGAGATTCTACGCCAGGAAGCAATAACCAATACTATAGTGGAAGGAGATTCCATGCTAGTAATCAACACAGTA
>JASDQU010321694.1:0-13077 GCA_032191745.1 Picea mariana | reverse complement strand
AAGGCAAGGCAAGTGAAGGCATGGCAAGGCAAGGCAAGGCAAGTGAAGGCATGGCAAGGCAAGGCATGGTAAGGAAAGGCATGGCATGGAAAGTGAATGAAATTGAAGGCAAGGGAAGGAAAGGAAAGGAAAGGAAAGGCATGGCATTAGAAAGAAATGCATGACAAGGAAAGCAAAGGAAAGTGAAGGCATGGAAAGGCAAGGAAAGGAATGGGAAGGCATGGCATGGAAAGGCAAGGCATGGTAAGGCAAGGTAAGTGAAGGCATAACAAGGCAAGGCAAGGAAAGGAAAGGGAAGTGAAGGCATGGCAAGGTAAGGAAAGGCATGGCAAGGCAACGCATGGCATGACAAGTGAAGTCAAGTGAATACAAGGCAAGGCAAGGAAACAAAAGGAAAGGGAAGTGAAGGCATGGCAAGGTAAGGAAAGTCATGGCAAGGCAACGCATGGCATGACAAGCGAAGTCAAGTGAATGCAAGGCAAGGCAAGGCAAGGAAAGTCGTGGCATGGGAAGGCATGGCAAGGAAATGAATGGAAAGGAAAGGTATGGGAAGGAAAGCAAAGGAATGGGAAGGAAAGGCAAGCCCATGCAAGGCATGACAAGGAAAGGAAATGCAAGGCATGGCATGGCATGAAATGACAAGGAAATGCATGACATGGCATGGCATCACAAGGAAATGCATGGCATGAAAAGGAAAGGAAAGGTAAGGAAAGGTATGAAAAGGCAAAGCATGGCATGGAAAGGCATGCAAAGGCAAGGCAATACAAGGACAAATATAACAACCCTTAAAAAAAGTAATCATTAAATGAAAGGGAGGAGAAAATGCAAGATTGAACTAGGGTTTAGATAAAAAAATACATGATGAAATGCAATATGACACATGAAAACCCTACAATATTCAAGACATAACAACTTTCAATCCCTAAAGTTGTCCTTGATCGCTAAGGGAAAGCTAGGGCACCTCAATTATTGCAATGGTTTATATTTGTAGAATTTTTGGGTCTAAAGGTTGGTTTATGGGTTAAGTAGTGAATTAAATTGGATAACATAATATTTTGGTTACAAAACTAGATTTAGACAACATTCACTTAGTCAATGGCATTCACTCTTATCATTAGGTTTGAAGCACGTTTGAAAAATGACTTCTCATGTGCTACTAGAATAGCGTTATTCTTGTAGTGACCTTGTTTTGTATCTCGTACCTAGATAAATGCCTTGATTTTCAAATAGGAATAATCATTATGATGTCACATATCATTTTCCATGTGAAATTTCAAACCATCCTAAAAGAATAAAATGAAAGCGAATTTAAAGGAAATCAAATCACACCAACCAGAGAGATATAAAGTATAAAAATGTGCAACAAACCAAAACCAAATAGCCTCCATATAGGTTTTTCTAGAATAGGATGAAAATCAAGGATAAAAGGTGGTAGTATGTTAGGGACTAATAACATCCCTAAAGGGATGAAAATTATGACATAAATGTAATAAAATGTGTCAAGGTGTATTCCTAGTGTTTAATTGTAAGGCATGGAAATGGCATGGCAATGTTTCTTTTTTTGTTATTCTTGTTTCATTGTAATGTTTATTTTTTTGTTATTTTTTCTTTGTTGTGTTTCTTTGTTACGTTTATTTTCTTTGATATTTTTTTCTTTTTTGGTTATTTTTGTTATTTTTTTATTCTTTTTATTCTTGCGTCATGGAAAGTTAAGGCATGACATGGGAATTAATGGCAAGGAAAGGCATCATAAGGAAAGGAAAGGCATTGGAAGGAAAGGAATGGAAAGGCATAGAAAGGAATGGCAAGGCAAGGCAAGGCAAGGCATGGCATGGGAAGACATGGCAAGGAAAGGCATGAAAAGGCAAGGTAAGGCGAGGAAAGAATGGAAGGGAAAGGAAAGGCATGGCATGGTAAGGCAAGGCAAGGAATATAAAGGAAAGTGAAGGAAAGTGAAGGCAAGGAATTGCATGGTATCGTAAGGAAAGGAAACACATGGTAAAGAAAGGAAAGGCATGGTAAGGCAAGTGAAGGAAAGCAAAGTGAAGGAAAATCAAGTGATGGCATGTCAAGGTAAGGCATGGCATGGAAAGGTATGGCATGCCAAGGTATGGAATGAAAATTGAAGGAAAGGCAAGGCATGGGAAGGCAAGGCAAGGAAAGGCATGGAAAGGAAAGGAAAGGAATGCCATGGCATGGTAAGGCAAGGAAAGGCATGGAAAGGAAAGTTAAGGCAAGGAAAGGAGTGACATGGTAAGGCAAGGAAAGGCATGGTAAGGCAAGGAAAGGCAAGGCAAGGAATGACATGGCAAGGTATGGAACAAAAAGTTAAGGCAAGGCAAGGCATGGAAGTATGTACTAGAAAGTTAAGGCAAGGCAAGGCAAGTCAAGGTATGGACTGGAAAGTTAAGGCAAGGAAAGGAAAGACTTGACCTGGTTTATAATCTTGAAATACGTAACCACCTTTCTTTCGTGTTCTTTCATCCCATGTCAAATATTATTATTTAATACCCATCAACCCAATCGTAAATTCAATTCTTTCAAAGTCTGTTATTGATCACATTAGGGTCTTATTTCCCTTTAAGCATAGTGCTAGCCAATAATCAGTGCCCCATTCATTATCTCTTGGGGAAACGACTGCATATATGTTCCCTACAAAAAATGGAATGCCAAAATGTGAGTCCATTAAATGACCAATTGATAAAACATTAATGCTAGTTATTCAAAATTGATTAGAAGGAATCAACAAATGTGACAGTACGAGCAAGGATGATTTTATGGGATAATTGTTCATGGTTTTTCCCAAAACAATATTCGCCATTCTAAAAATTATTCGCCCAAATTTTATAGGATAAAGTTATTTTACCTTAAAAATCGCCAAACTTTTATACAAAATACATAAAATCCATACAAATTTGAATATTTTTACAAAAATATGGCCAAACATCTATAGTTGGCATATGAAGGATTAGTAAGATTCACCAAGGTTTCTACATTTTAAAATAAATTTCCATCCTTAAAATCATCCCTAAGTACAAGATGTGAGACATGATCATAATCTATTGAAATACTTCATTGATCCTCCTCCAACTAGGATAATTCCATAGTTATACATTGACCAATGGGGAGTGATACATGATCCCATCTATCAACCTAGTTTGTTGATTCACAATCATCCCATTCATTACTACTACATGGACTAGAGAAGCAAGACAGTTGTATCGTCCATATTTCAACTATTGCATTGTCTGATGTTCTAAATAAATGGAATCCACGAGTGCCCTAGATTGTTTTGCATTCATACCACTATGATCGATCTACATCGACCACCTCCCAAAAATATCTATGTACATGTCCTTTCCTATATGATTGGTCTTCACAGGTTCTTATTCCCTCTTCCATTACTGAAGAACACCATTCAACAATGGATTTTGCATCTCGAATGAGGGAAGTAGTTGTGAACTTCATTTCTTATCTGTGTAATTCTCTTTTTATGCATGCACCTGCTCCATCATGCTCCCATTTCCCATTCCCAAACTCAAAATAGTTCTAAATCTGTGGTACCTCTATTTTTTTGTGCAACATACACAACCATTGAAATACACGAGCATTTTTGAACTGGCTTGCGCAACCATCTAACCAAATCCAATTTTGATCCATAATTGTGTTCTTCTCCTTAAGGTGGTTGTAGAACAAACTAAAAACAAAGTTGTACATAGGCTAAGTCATGGTACCGATCATCACTTATGTAGAAGTGATACTCTTTCAATATAAATTTGTTTTGTTCATTACTATATGGTCCATTCCTATATGTGATATGGACCATAATGCTGACCTACTATGAGTGATAATATTGGCTTTGAATCTCATTTTGTGGTTGAAGGGTGTATTTCTCAGCAAAATCAACCATTGATAACACAATACCAACACGAAATGTATCTCTACACATTCTAAAATTATTTTCCTTCCATTGAGCCACATGGACATGCTGAACATAATGTTGTGTCTTTTTGATGAAGTCCTTCATGAATTCACAAACTAGTACTTTGGAAGTAACCAATTATATATATTTTATTTCATATCCTTCATCAATATCATATGTCACATATTTAAAGCTCTATAAGGAAATCTTCTTCCTCCTCAATTCATACTCATCGCTTACATGGATGCACTTTATCATTAATTTCATTCCACCACATATGGGGCATGTCCTATCTAAGCATGTTTTCTGATCAAATGTAAAACCCTCTAGCCTTGTACACAATATCATGTGAATAAAGTATATATATGATGATAACGACAATATAACTGAGCATTCCTGCAAAAGGGTGTTATGAAAAACATGATATATATATGTGTGTGTGTGTGTGTCATAATATTAACCACACTCAATGTGATATCTACGACAACATGTGTTACAAATTGTGTTTATTCAAGCATACCAAGGCTTGCATTTATGGAAAGATTTTTCCCAAGTTAAGTGCAACAAGTACTGTTTTGAATCTTTCATACAATTATGTCTGTGTAATGTCAAGAAAATTTTTAAAATGGGATTCATGGTCCCTATATCTCCTTCTTAAGTTTAGTACATCTTTTAGGTTGGAAGAAGTCCTAGTGTTCTCATGCCAGAAATCTTGAACTAGTCCCTTAACCTCTTCAATTAACTTCATGTTAGAATGAGGCATCCTACGAGTGAAGGCCCACAAATATGTTGGGCCATCTCTGTCGAAGCTATATCATCTATGAGAATACTTTCTAAGTGTTTTTACATTGCATTTCAATAGGTGAGAGGGTTTTTATATAAAATGATGTTTTCTCGTGATCTTGCTAACAATTGATTTTGAAAAGACACGTTGGGATGCATTGCAGTATTTAGAAAGAGATTTCTTACCAATTATTGAAAATAATATACAAGGTTTCTAATAATATGATGACTTGTTTGTACATTTTTTACTGTTTTAATGCCTAAAATTCTCCTAACAACGATCAAACTTGTAGATTTTAACAAAGCTAAAAATAATTGACATTTAGCAACATCAGATTTTGGTTCAAAATATTCTTTAATGATTTTATAAGAGTGATAATGAATAGTGCGGTTAGGTAACTTACCTTCAAGTGATTCTAGACCATTTTCATCGATCTAAATGTGTTTAGGATTTCTTCACCACACAATGTTCAATCTAGGTAGGGACGATGAACCCCTATTCTGGCACTCTTGACCTCCCTGTTATGGAGTTAACAATGTTGCAGTTCTTTCCCTTTCAGTCACCGGTGGATCAACTATGGGAGGAGAGTGGACATGGGATTGACTGGTTTCTGGAACATTTAACTATCCAACAAGAGATTGCACCACATGAACTTATTCACCGAAATGTTGTGCACTAGTTGCTTCCCTAATTTCATCCATTGTATAATCACCTCCAAGAAAATAATCCATCATCCAAAACAAGTTGTCTTGATGAGACACTGGAGGGATTTCTCTATAATGAACTCTTGTGTTTTTCTTCCAGTGATGGAGGAGAAACAATAGCGGCATTTATTCCTCTACAAGTTGGATTTCCCTCTTCTGAAATCCTATGTGTTGACATACATAACTTTTCCTTTTCTCTTTCTTCCTCTACCTTTTCGATCGCTTTAATTTTTCTCGAGGAATTTCTTTCTCGAATCTGTCAATTCCCCATATTTAGATATAAAAATTGGCTTCCAAACACCCACCACAAATTTGTCTTTGCATTATGTAATAAGTCACACCAAGTGGAGAAATTTGTTTTTGTATTACAAAATAAGACATATCTAATAATTCCAATTTGAATTCCAATTGCACTTGGAAAAATGTGTCTTCCAATTCCAAGAAGATACAAACAACAATTCCAATTGCACTTGGACAAACTTGTCTTCCAATTCTAGGTAGACACAAGAAGATACAAACAACGATTCCAATTGGACTTGGAAATTTTTTTCTTTCAATTCCAAGAAGACACGAGAAGATACAGACAACAATTATGATTACACTTGGAAAAAATTGTCTTCCAATTCCAAGAAGATACAAACAACAATTCCAATTGCACTTGACAAATTTGTCTCCCAAATTTTCCTACAATGGTCTGGCAATAGCACAAAACTCTCAATGAATCAAACAAGAACACTAAAATAAGAAAAACCTATCTATGCGAGCTATTTTTGTCTGAAGATTTTGTGGATTGTTTTTCGGCCTTGAATTAAAAAGGTGATGGAGTGTGCTTAGCACAAAAAAATGCCTAGCAGGAACATGCGCGTGTTCCTTTTGAGAATAAACGACCAACATTTATAGCTCAATCAAATCACAAAAGTGTGTGCATGCTCTTAATGCAATGGATAGAGAATTTATAATAGACTAAACATATTTATGAATAAATATGTAGAGGGGTATGGGGACAAATAAGGTATAAGGGGTTAGGATTGAAATTGTTTTCAAGGATAGAGAAATGGTTAAAGCACCAAGATGTGGGTGATATGGGTGCAAGGGTTGTACAAAAGGTATATGTATAGTGCACTCAAGGCTCGAGTGTAGAGGGGGTTAAGGGTTGAGTATAAGTTATGCATGGGCTTAGATGGAGCTAGGGGGGTCTATGTCATGGTCTATGTGGAGATCTAGGTCATCATATAAATCTATCTCTATCTCTATGTTGTGGTGTAGGTCATGGTCTACGTCACACTTTAGGTCATGGTCTAAATCTAGCTCTAGCTTTATGTCATGGTCTAGGTCATGGTCTACATCAAGCTCTAGGTAATCGTCTAAATCTATCTCTAGCTCTATGTCGTGGTCTAGGTCATGGTATAGGTCTATGTCATGGTCATCGTATAGGTCTAGGTGCCCCAAGTCTTTCCATGTCTAGATCTTGCTATGTCTAGGTTTAAGTCTAGATATTTTTTTTTGTACTGGGGGAATAAGCAACTAGTGATTCTCACACTCGCATGACACGGGGTCGATCCCCGTTGGCTACCACTATAAATCTAGGTGCAACCACCCAGCCCGCAAGAATGACGCATGAGTAAATCCGAGTGAGAATCGAACATGAAACTTCATTTTACAAATTTCCTTCCATTTACACAGCACTTGCCAATCCATCTACACTTGTGCGGACAGGTTTAAGTCTAAATATTGACATGTCTAGGTCAATTCCATTTCTTTCCTTGTAATGTAAGGAGGAGCATTGCAGATAGAGGAAGAAAAAGAGTGTGAAAGGGGGGAGGGAAACAAAAGTAATTAATAGATAAAAACTATTTTTATTGTGATTGAATTTTAAATTTAATTAAAAATTTTAAAAAATACAATATTATTTTTCACCCTCATAATTATATATATTATAAAAATAAATAACTCAATGTTTATTTATCAATAACTTCATAAGAAAAAAAAAAATACAATTATAAGTGATTTCATTAACCAAAAATGTAGTTTGATTTTTCAATATATTTTTTAAATATAGATAAGGGGATCTAAATTATATTCAATAATAAAGTACATATCTTAACTAATTCTTTAAATTATACCCAATGATAAAGTACATATTTTAACTAATTCTTTAGTTAATATGGTCAAGGATAAAGTGCATTTCTTAACTAATTCTTTAAATTATATCCAGTGATAAAGTACATATCTTAGCTAATTCTTTAGTTAATATGGTCAAAATGTGACCATGATTTCTCTAACGGATGAATGTTTTCACATATTTCTAGAACACTTCCATGTAGTTTTCCCAACTGATTCCTAAGATTTTTCCTTATATATAAAAAAATCTATTTAATATAATATTTTTTTTAATTTCAAAAATTTATTTATTTAAATTTAAAAAATTAAAGCTAAAAGTTGATATGAGAATCTAAAGCATACACAATGATAAAAGATAAAAGTTGATATATTAACTCATTCTTAATTATTTACTAAATAGGGCACCCATCCGATGCATTATGGCATTCATTCCGATGCAGTAGGCATAGAACTAGTTGAAAACGAGGGGCACCATGGATCAACCCCTCGGTAATATACATAGTTTCGACGGGTGGAGTGGTTGAGCGTTCTTCTTCCACACGAAAAAGGAGCTCCACCAACTGAGCTATACACCTAGATATGTGTTATTCTCACCAACGAACTACATAGCAAGCAGCGGATTGGAGATTCTAGCAAGCCCCTAATTCAACGAGGAAATATAGAAACGAAAACGTGAACATGATTTCTCTACCCGGTAAGAATGTTTTCACATATTTTTAGAACATGTCCCTGCAATTGGCCAAACTGATTTCGAAAGACTTGGAAGGGAATTGTAATATGGAGGTGACGAAGTATTTATGGATGAGGGCCTTTGCAATTATTTACTTGCAATATTGTTAACATACAATCATTGCTTCGGTCTCCCTATTACGAAAGTTTTGTTCTTCATTCATTGTTTGATTTCTCGAAAGTCATCCATGGAAAATTGTAGAGGATTACTCGTTATGAGTTTTTTTGTTGTGTTTATCATGAAGCCCGCCTATTGTATATGTAGCAGCGATTGGGAGAAGAATTCCATGGAATTGAAGGATGATTCGACTCAAAACCCGAAGTCTGGGAAAGCAGTTGTGATTGTAGTAGATAAGAAGAAAGGTCAAAGCGATTTCACTACGGTCTAGGACGCCATCGATTCAGTTCCAGTGAATAACCAAAACCTCGTCAGGATCAATGTCAAAGCCAGCATTTATAGGTCAGTAATTATTGAAACCAAAAGTTGGAAGTTAGGTTTCATCCTGGAGAACTGTTTGTCACAGAAAGTTTGGTGAAGATCAATATATAGTCATTGATTGAAGGATTAAATAATGTGGAGATAGGAGGCATAAATTGAACTCTTTGTTTCTTATTTTATGTACCTTTCAGGGAGAAGGTGCAAATTCCTGCAGACAAAGATAAAATATGCGAAACAAACAACACAGCGAGGCTATGCTCACTTCCATATTATTCAATGAAGATGGATTACATCCTTATATAGGAAAAGACTCTACCGAGTCGGTTACATGCAAACCAAAGACAACTAGACTCTCAACTATGAACTGACTCTTAACACGCCTACAACTGACTCTCACAACTAAAGCTTATAACTGGTGCTTACCACTGGCGCTTACTCCATTATTTCCAAGTCTCCCCCTTAATGGAGAATGGATTGACTTCTACACCTAACATCTCCCTAAACATTTCAAACTTAATATTTTCAAGAGGCTTAGTGAAAATATCAACAACATTTTCACTAGTATTACAATACATAAGAGCTATTTCATTTGACTGCAACTTTTCTCAAGCAAAATGAAACAGAGCTTCAACATGCTTTGTCCTTGCATGAAAAATCGGATTCTTTGAAATATTGATTGAACTTTGATTATCACATCTGATCATTGTAGGTTCCTTTCGTTCTTCTCCAACATCTTGAAGAAGTCTTCTTAACCAAACAACTTCACAAGTTGTTGCACACAAGGCTTTATATTCTGCTTCAGTAGAAGACAAAGATACAGTAGGATGCTTTTTACTGCTCCATGAAACAACCCCGGATCCAATGCTGAACACATATCCAGTGGTTGATCTTTGATCATCCAGATTGTCAGCCCTATCAGAATCTGAATAACCTGTCAACTCAACATTAGATGCATCAGTATATTTAATGCCATAATCAAGTGTACCTTTTAGATACCCAAGTACTGTCTTTGTTGCTTTCCAATGAATTTCATGAGGTTTCGCCATGAACTGACTTAACATACTCACAAAATATGAAATATCAGGTCTGGTTGTGGTGAGATAATTTAGAATACCCACCATCTATCTATACACAGTGCCATTCACCTCCTTCGAACCGTCATCACAAGAAAGTTTCACATTCTGCCACATGGGAATAGTAGAAGACTTACACTGATCCATTTTAAATCTCTTAAGTATTTCTCAGATATACTTACTCTGACAAACAAAAGTTTGGCCTGCATTTCTCCAAACTTCAAGACCTAGGCAGTAATGTAACTCACCAAGATCTTTCATTTCAAATACCTTTGATAAATGCTCCTTGATTTCATAAATTAACTTCTTTGCATTTCCTGTAATTATTAAATCATCAACATATAATGAAATCAATACTATACACCCCTGTTCATCAAATGTGGTATACAGATTTGGATCACTTTTGCTCCTCATAAAACCCTATTAAATAAAGAAACAGTGTATCTTTTCATACTATGACCTAGGTGCCTGTTTTAGTCCATACAATGCTTTCTTTAATTTACACACTAATTGTTCTTGCCCCTTTTCCACAAACCCTTCAGGTTGAGTAAGGTAAACCTCTTCCTTTAACTCACCATTCAAAAATGCAGATTTAACATCTAACTGATGCAACTTCCAATGATTCTTTGTAGCTAAAGCAATTAACATTCTGATAGTATTCAGTTTAGCTACTGGTGCAAATTTTTCAACATAATCAATACCTTTTGTTTGTGAATACCCCTTTGCAACCAGTATAGTCTTATACTTATCTATACTACCATCTAATTTAAACTTGGGTTTGTATATCCATTTGCATCCAATGGGATTTTTATGTTTAGGCAAATCATTCAATTCCCAAGTATTGTTTTTCATTATAGATTCATAGTCTTCATCCATTGCATTTCACCATTCATCATGTTCATTAGGTTCATCAAAACTCATGGGTTCTATGACATTTGAAATTCTACTCATTAAGGCATAGTCTTTATACCTCTCAAGAAGTCGAATCTGTCTTGAAGATCTTTTTAATTGATTATCTTCCTCCCCACTTTGTGAAGATCTGTCTTCACCTCTAGGTGAATTGTGACTGCTTGAATTGTCCATATCACTGAGTCCTTCTTGCTGTTGCTTCTACTGTCGCTGCAGGGATGGTTGCTATTGTGTGGGCTATTGTTGCTGCTGCTCCTCTTTAACTCCTTCATCAAGAAGTCTCTATCATTCTTCATGAATATTGTCATCATGATTTCCTACTTCCTGCTCATGGAAAAGTACATCTCTACTTGCAAATACTTTGTGAGTAGTAGGATCAAACAATTTGTATGTTTTAAATTCAGAACAGTACCCAATGAAAATACATTTAATGGCTTTAGAATCCAATTTCCTCCTATTCTCCTTTGGAATATGAGCAAAATCCTTACACCCAAATACTTTCAAATTATGAACTGCAGGTTTGGAACCATTCAAGGCTTCGAAAGGAGTAACATTATCAAGACACCTTGTTGGACTTCTATTCTTTAAATAAACTACAATATTTATGGCTTTAGCCCAAAATGCATTTGAGAGATTCTTACCTTTCATCATACTATGTGCACACTCTACCAGAGTTCTGTTTTTCCTTTCAACAACTCTGTTTTGCTATGGAGTGTGAGGTACTGTAAACCGCTATACTATTCCATTATCTTTGCAATATTTGTTGAAGTCCCATGATTTATACTCTCCCCCTTGATATGAATGGAGTATTTTGGTGGATTTTTCTGTTTTCTTTTCCACCATGGTTTTGAATTCGTTAAAGTACTCAAAAACATCACTTTTTCGTCTAAGGAAGTAAACCCATGTGTATCTCGTGCAATCATCAATAAATAATAGAAAGTAAAATGCACCTCCTAAAGACCTCATCTGCATAGGCCCACAAACATCAGTATGTAGAAGATCTAAGACATCTCTCTTTTTCTTATCAGGATTAAAGGGGAATTCATCTCTGTGCATCTTTCCTAATGCACATCCATCACAAGCAACCTTCTCATTCTTTAACATGGGAAGTCCTTCAACCATATTCTTTTTTTTTAATAATAATAAATTAGGATGATTGATGTGTCCATGCCTTTGATGCCAAAGAATCTCTGTTGGCATAGTGGCAGAAGTCAATGCATGATGTGCTTTGCTGGTAACATCAAGTTTGTATAGACCTCTTGCTCTGATACCAAGATAAAATATGCGAAACAAACAACACGGTGAGGCTATGCTCACTTCTATATTATTCAATGAAGACAGATTACATCCTTATATAGGAAAAGACTCTATCGAGTCAGTTACATGCAAACCAAAGACAACTACACTCTCAACTATGACCTAACTCTTAACACGCCTACAACTGACTCTCACAACTGAAGCTTATAACTGGTGCTTACAACTGGTGCTTACTCCATTATTTCCAAGTGACAAGCCATTCATAACTCTGATTGGCTGGGATGCCAGTAGCACCGTCATCACTTGGAATGATAGCTTGGCATCTAGCAATGGGACATATTTCTTGGCAACGCTCACCGTGTATGCTTCAGATTTCATAGCCAGGGATATCACGATCGAGGTAAGGTATTTGAATTGGGTATTATTAATATGTTAGTAGAACTTGAGAGAGGTTGATTTAAGGGATAGAGTTATGCAGAATTCATTTGGTCTGAGTGATATGGGTCTGAATAACCAAGTTGTGGCAGTGAGAATATCGTGAGATCGTTGTGCGTTTTACAATAGCATATTTTTGGGGTATCAGGACACCCTATTATATGAAAGTGGGAAGCATTATTTTTGAAACTGTTACATTGAAGGTGCCATCGACTTCATATGTGACAATGGAAAATCTATTTATCATGTAAACCAAATACAAATCATGAACAATGTTTTGATTGTTTTTTTGTTTCATAGTTCGACGCTCCTCAATATTAATACAATATTTTTGGTTTGTTGATGGCAGAGCTGGGAACTACATTCCATCCCTATAGAGTATTATGGCGTATTTACAGCTCAGAACAGATCCTCTTCCTCCGAAGACATGGGCTTTGTTTTTTTGCAATGCAAGTTGACAGGGAAAGGAAAAAATTATCTAGGAAAACCATGGGGGGCTTACTCCACAGTAGTGTTTGCTAACACTTACATGGATGAAATTATCTTCCCAAAAGGATGGACTAAATGGAATGGCCCGCAAAGTGGGGAGACTCAGAAACAAAAGTAAGAAATTATAGAAAATTATAAATAAAAATAGTAGAATGCCATATCTCCAAATAAGTAATATTATTGCTTTTCATCTTTAGGACATTGACATATAACGA
>JASDQU010321691.1:1156-13078 GCA_032191745.1 Picea mariana | reverse complement strand
ATTGACATTAGGGACGTCTCCCTTGGACTTGCCCTCCTAAATAGAAAGAGCTCCCCATTGAGGTGACATTGGGTGGGGAAGCTCCTGTTACGCCGGTCTTGCCCTTGACTCAAGCTTTTCAATCTTTCCTACAAACCGTGCGATAACAGGAACCACTCTCAAACATCCTGAAACAATTAATGGTAATATTAAAAATTTAAGTAAAATGATAGAAAAGGAAGATAAAGGAGAATGATAAACCCACTAATCCTAAAATCCTGAAACTGTTAAGTCTGCTGAATTCTGAATGGGATATGAAATTCCACTTTCTCCATATGAAGTCCGATGAGGTTGGAACCACTCTCAAACATCCTGAAACAATTAATGGTAATATTAAAAATTTAAGTAAAAGGATAGAAAAGGAAGATAAAGGAGAATGAKMTCATTCTCCTTTATCTTCCTTTTCTATCCTTTTACTTAAATTTTTAATATTACCATTAATTGTTTCAGGATGTTTGAGAGTGGTTCCAACCTCATCGGACTTCCTTTTCTATCCTTTTACTTTAAGAATTTAATATTACCATTAATTTCCTGTCTTTGTTCTTCCTTAAAGGGTTAGACAAAAAATTAGAGGGCAGGGGTGCTCAAGCATCTCCCTTTTGGGAGGAGGTGCCCAGACGTCCCCCTTTTTGAGGGTGGACGCCTAGATGCCCCCCTTTTGGGGAAACATGTCCCCCACACTGGGGAATCGTTTCCCCGAGATTCTCAGAATGTGAGATGTGGGGAAATGTGTCCCCAGATGCCCCTCCCGTCCCCAAAGTGTGAGAGATGAAATGGTTAAATTGGAAATGCTTGCTATTCTGGTAGTGTTGAAAACATTGGCGATTCATCACATTTATTACACTAAATATTGTATTTTCTAGGCAAATGATAAATCAAGGGCAAAATATTGTGATATGGTGATAAATTCAAATTTATTGTGATATTTTTAAAAATATTTCCTATGAATGAAAAAAAACCTACAAAAGGTGAAAATCCAATTTTGATTTCTTTTATTTCTTATTTCATATTTTTAATGCTTGCCGATATTTTCCCAATATTTCTAATGCCTCGAGTTTATGACTCCGCTGATATTTTCCGATACCGATATTTGCAACACTGATTTTGATTTTAATTAGTTGAAGATGGTCCCTTAATTTTGTTCAAAATAAGGGTTTAAATGGTCAGCTAACCAAATCATTGCTTCCCAAGAAGAGCAGGGCACCTTATTATACAGTAAAATTCTATGTGTAATGCTTCAATCAACTATTTGAAACATGTGCTTTTGGGCATTGCAAAAACATATCACTAGAGAAAGCATTTACTAGCTAAACTCATTTCATTGTGATTTATTACTAATTAGAGTTTCTTTGCTTCCTTTTGTGATTTGTTATATCATGGAATTCTATGTTTTTATATGAGAGGATCCCAAGTTAAACCGTTATTGATTGCAGCTTTATCTAACAAAATATATTTTTAGACCCTCTTCAGAGTTTCTTAATTGTTTAACTGCAAAGGCCCTAGTAAAATGAGGGCGCTAGTGTACAGTGTATATTATGATATGCGTGCACTGAAGGTCCAAAATAATTGCAACTGTATTAGAGTATGGTAGAAATGCTGCTTTGGTGGTCTTTAACAGTGTGAGACAAAGCCATGTTTCATGACTGGGTGCATTATATGCCTGCAGAGCATCTTCAGGCCTTCATCGATACACTAATAATTTTCAAATGTTTCTTTAGGTTTGATATCATTATCATGCCCATTTTTGAATTTCAATATTATGTTGTTACTTTCTAGCCTTGCAGGTATATCGAGGGCGTACTATAGAAGGCCAGGATGTTGCAGTTAAAGTTCAGCGCCCCAATGCATTGTATTATGTTGCACGTGATATCTACATTCTTCGACTTGGTGTAAGTTGGATATATTATAAGATTTAGAATTTATAAATTTATGTTCTCCTTAGTATTGAACTGCTAGCTGGTCTGGTGAACAAATTGGTTTGCAGTGATTGTAGCCTAGTCCTGAATAAGGATGACCTGTTTTGCAAGACATCGTTTGGGGAATCAAATTAGAGAATTAAGACACGAGAATTAATATTTATGTTTTCATTGTCGTTTGTTATACAGGCCAGGCCCTCTGCTCTATAATAAACATCATATTTGCAAATGATATGTACATCCTTCAACTTGGTCTAACTTGAATGTCTTCTAAAGCTTTAGAATTTTTTTTAACTCATGTTCACTTTTAATTCAAATTGTTGCTTTTCTTTATGAAATTGTTTGAACTGAATGTAATTTAATAATTTAGTCGTTGGTAAGGATAACATCTTTTGCAAGAAATCTAGTATAAGATTACATAATTAAGGCACGATCATTAAATTTATGCTTTTCACCATTCAGTATATAATTTAGTTTTAATTTTAGTTTAAATATTGACATCCATTAGTGGGTTAAGATGGCCAATGGACCAATTTTAATTTAAGTCCTCCAAACACTTGCAAATATGGGCCAGGCCATCTTCTGAGTTGATAACACCATCTCCAGCAATCCCATGTTGTTCATTTGGAGTTATACATAAAATTAAACAACTGCAAACAACTTGTCTTCTGCCTCATGCTGCCCACATGTACGAAAAATATGTAAGGAATGTCCTCATCTCTCATCTCTCCCAAGATGAAATCCCTTGGGTCTCCCAGAGCCAAAACTCGTGGCTCTGATACCATGTTGTAAAACAGAAAACAAAGAGATTTGCAACAGAATATGAACATGTGATGGGACCTGAGGCAAAATATAACCAGCAAAAGGAAACATGCACTTCAACCAGATAACACTAACATTGAGAGAATAACCGAGACAAATATCTCATTAATAGTAGAACTAATTTTCCTTGCAGCACTGCAGCAAATTCAAAGAATAAATCTGCCCACAAAGGGCATCCAGTCTCGCCCAATCTCCCAATCAATACAATGCTCTACCTTCTATTACCACTCAAACACTACCCTAGGAGGAAAAGTATGAACCTCAGCAGGAGAGCCTAGAGGCACTATAGGCAAGCTACCCACTGTCACCTGAGCAGCCTTGCCCCACACTTCAGACTAAGGAAAACTAAGCTACCCTAGCCTAGGGGGGAATCCTAAAGGTCAATCCAAGCAGAGGACTGATGAGATTTTCCTGAGTCAAGGAAAATATACAATTGAGATATTGAAGAAATTCGGGATGGCAGACTGCAGATCCATGCCTACACCGATGGTGATGAATTTGAAGAAAATGAACGAGGCTTCTTCTGATTCAGGTGAGATTGATCCACATCTTTATAGACAACTGATTGGATCATTGATGTATCTGGTTAACACCAGACCTGATATATGCTATGCAGTGAGTGTACTCAATCAGTTTGAGTCAGCCAAGACAGACACACTGGATAGTGGCGAAGCATGTGTTGAGATATCTACGAGGCACAGTTGGTTATGGCTTGAGATATGCCTCCGGTGTAGACATGAGATTGCAAGGATATTCCGATGTAGATTAGGCAGGGAGCGCAGTGGACCGGAAGAGCACATCCGATTGTCGTTTTACTTTGGGATCTGCCATGGTTTCCTGGTGCGGCAGGAAACAAACTTCTGTGGCTTTGAGTATCGCAGACGCAGAGTACATTGCATTATGTGTGGCAGTCTGCGAAGCAGTGTGGCTTCGCAAGTTTCTTGCAGACTTATTTGGTCATGAGATGGATTCCACCGTTATCCATTGCGATAACTAGAGATGTGTGAAGCTCTCTGAGAATCCTGTGTTTCATGATAAATCGAAACACATTGAGATCAAATACCATTACATCAGAGATATGGTGCAGAGGAAAGCAGTACATGTGCAGTACCTTTCTACACACGAGCAAGTTGCAGATGTCTTCACCAAACCGCTTACCATGATGAAGTTCAAGTACTTCCGTGAGAGACTTGGCCCGGTGGAGAATGCCTCCCTAGCTGAGAGGGAGTGTTGTTGATTGCAGCGTCATGAAACATTCTCCGGGTCGTTCTCCTTTGGACTGAGTTGAGACGATCGGTGAGAGAGCCCATGTGATGGGTGTGTCATACTCCTCTGGATTGAGTTGAGATGACATGTGGTCTCTTGTCGTGCTCCTCTGGACTGAGTTGAGACGACTTGAGATGGTCTCCTGTCAGACTCGTATGGACTTAGTTGAGTCGCTTTGAGATGGCTCTCCAGATGGTACTCCTATGGACTTAGTTGAGGTGATCTGTTGAGAGTGACGTTCCTGTGGCTGAGCACAGGTGGACGTGTCCGTAGTGGCTGAGCACTAGAGGATGTGTGGATCCTTGCTATATTGTCTAAGAGTAAGATTTATTGTGTAACCCTAATTGTGTAAAGGGTACAGGTCGGCCCTACCATGTAAAGATAATTAATATTTGTAAAGATTAATTATATCATTGAGTTATAGTAGTCGACCCTATTGTGCCAATAGACACACCTATTGCTGTGTTAGGTCTTGTATAAATAAGAGAGTAAATCCCCATTGTGGATCACTCACAAACTCTCTCACACTTCATTGTAACATTCTCTCAAGCTAAGTGTACGATTGAAGTGCACACTTCTCTTAGGCACAAGTTTCAAGGTCATAGAGCACCCTCTTGTGTGCTCTAGGGTTTATGGTGTGGGGGATCTTCTCTTGACTCTATAGCAAAGGATTGCTGGGTTTTTCCCTTGATTGAGAAGGGTTTTCCCAGGATAAACTCTTGTGTTCTTGTGCATGGTTATTCTTCTTGTGATCTTGGTTACTGCAACTATTGTATATGGTATTGCTGCATTGTTTATGGTTCAAGTACATGCTAAATTGAAATAAATTACATGTGCATGAGCTAAGCATTAAAATTCAACATGGTATCAGAGCAGAGTTCCTGAAGAGCCATTGCACAAGCCTTTGAAGAGCCAGCTGTCACTTTCTTGCTGCAACTACGAAAACAACCCTATTCATTTTGCTAGTTTTTGCACTTGCCCCTTGAATGCTAGGCCTAATTCTTGCACAGATGTGTATGGCCTAGCTCAACGCACCTCCTACAACTCTCAGATTGCAAATCGGAGAAATTTTGATTTTTGGCCCTAAGGTTGCTAGGGTTTTTGTAGAATTTCGGTTTTAGGGTTTCTGCAGCTTGTTGGGTATTCTTGCAAACTTGTTGAGGTTCTTTTGACTATCTAAAGGATTATGGTTGGCAGTCATAAGTCCAACGAAACATAGGGTTTCTAGCCTAGCCTGGCTATTAGGGTTTGTGAAGAATCTACAAGCCATGAGGAACAAAACTTTGGTGGAAGATAGGCTTGATGGATCAAGCAACTTCAGCTCATGGAAATCAAGACTACAAATCACTCTAGAAGAGGATGACCTATTGAGTTTGATAGAAAAGACTTTACCGGCAACAACTACCGATGAAGAGAAGGCTGATTCGAAGGTAGACAATGTCAAAGCAAGGAAGATAATCATCTATTCAGTGAGAGATCATCTACTACCTCACAGCTGTACCCTGAAGACAACTTATGAGATGTATGATGCATTAAAGAAGATGTTTGAGAGCAACAACACAAACAAAGCTCTCACTTTGAAACACCAACTTCAAAATATCAAGATGACGAAAGATGACACCATTGCTACCATCTTCATGAAGATTTCAGAGATCAAAGATCATCTAGGTGCCATTGGAGAAACCATAACAGACAGAGAAGTTGTCATGATTACTCTCAATGCTCTTTCAAGACATTGGGAACCATTTCTTCAAAGTATCAGTGCAAGAGCAGATCTACCTGAGTTTGATCGTCTATGGACAAACTGCACTCAGGAGTGTTGAATTTTAATGCTTAGTGTTAGAATTATAGGGAAAATGAAAGCAGTAATATCTTTTTAAATTTGATCACTACTGTAAATAAAGATCAACACTTAAAACAAAAATTCTGAAGTAGATTAGATACAAAAATATAAATCTAAACATGCTAAGGAGAACTAATCTTAAAATAGGACTGATCATTAATAGAAGAGAACATTTTTGAATTTTAACTTGAACTAGGTGTAGATGTAAACATTAGCAAAACAGGATCTGAACTTTACGTTAGCAAAAACAATTAATAGAAGTACCTGATGTGTAGTTGTCCTCTTTCTTTATGCTCATAAAAGCTATGAAGGTCATGGATCAAACCCTCAAGGGTTTGATCTCATCATGATATAAGTGGACAGTCTTGCCAGGAAGAACTTAGGGTAGTGTTGCCATCCTTATACACACTTGCAGACGTGAGCTAAGTCTGGCTCACTTAGTGTCTTGGAGGCACAATGCCTAGGTTCACAGCCCACGTTGTCACTTTGACCGGAACCTCTTCCGTCTAGGTTTACTCCTAGGGAAGCCAAAGGGGGTAGACCTTAGTGGCTAGATGTATTAAATTTAGGTTCTAGGAGTTAATTTTAATTTGTTAAGGTTAGAGGGGATTCTAATCCTAAGATGCTAAGGCAACCATGCAAGATGCAAGGGTTAGCATGAGAAGCAAGCCTTTTCCCTAGGTCAACTAAGACTAGTGCCTAGAAATTGGGCAAGGGGTCAACTATGTTGAAGGGTTGTTAATTACAAAAGATTTACAAGTTACAATCTTACAATAAAGAATAACTCAATAAAAGAATATCATGTACATTTACTTACAAGATTTACAACTTAAAGAATGATAGATTACAACAACAATCCAACCAAGTATTTGTTCAATATGTGTGTAGGATATAGAAGATCAAAGCATCAAATTACATCACCTTTTGTGTTGTAATAATGTAACTGCAAAGAGTATTCTTATTATTATTTGATATATTATTTATAGGATTAATCCCCATTGTGGATTAATCATGTCGGTAATTGTATTAGGACCAAATCCCCTTTTGCGGATTGGTCAACAGACAATTATAATAGGCAGAATAAGAAGTCGCCCCTAGCAGTTAATAAGAAGACCCATAAATATAATAAAGGTGGGTTTACCCACCTAGATTAAGAAGTCGGCCCTGCCAATGAAGAGACACTTCACACATGCCAGAACTTGTATAAATAAATGAGGCTAGCGCCTCATTTGAACACAACTCACTTGTTCAGTTTGAGAGACAAGTTCTGATCTGTTACTGGCAAAGGAGAGAGGGAGAAGAGTGGCACATCTTTTGGAGAGGACTTTCTGTATTGGTTTGAGTTATCTCTTGACATTGTATTAGCAATTTATGATAAGGAAGTTTTTGCTGGGTTTTCTTCCCCTAGAAAGTTTCCCAGGATAAATGCTGTGTCTCTTGTGAATGTGTATTTCTCAGTGATCTTGATCTTATGTTGCTCTTACCTATTGAAATGCAAAGAACTATAATAATGGCATAAACATTAACATGGTATCAGAGCCAACCTGAAGGAAGCATATTTCGCAAGAGGAAAAACGTCACTGTTATCATACCTAAAAATTAGGGTTTTGCAAAAGTGAAGCTTTTCAGCTCCAAAACCACCTAGAAAGTTGCACTCTCCCCCAAGGATCATTTTGGCACCTTCAGCGCACATTTTCAGTGGCTAGATCTCCCAGAAAGTGAAACCCTAGTTTCACAAAGTACCGGAAAACCAGAAAACTAGAGTACCAGAAGTACCAGAAAAACCAGAAGCACCAGTCCAAAAATCTGCAGATCAAGTTTGAGGGGGTAAAAGTTGGATTTTTGAAATTTCGACTGCACCAACTAACTCGCCTCAGCCCAACGCATCTATCCCCTGGATCAGAATTTCAAAATTCGAAGTTTGAAAAATTAGGGTTTCCTCATAAAACCCTAAGTTGCAGTTGCAGTCTTAGAACCAACTGCAGTTGCAGTTGCAGCCGTAGAACCAGTTGCAATCACCTTTGAAATTTTCTCAAGAGTTGGCAATGATTACCACTACTACCAGATGGAGCCACTACCTGCAAATGCTATCAAAGGTATGTACTTACATATGTTTAATGGTTAAACCCTAAAGAGTATTTGCAGGAGAAGGGATCTCTTGCCATAGATCCAGAAGGATCTCAAGATCCAACACATTCAGAGGAATGATGTAACCTAGGTGTGATTATTCTGATATACATCTATTTGTCATGACATTATCAGTGTTGCATGTTGAAGCTATGATCAAATTATTAGAAGAGTTGAAAGTTGATCATAGAGCTTATCCTTTAACCTAACCTTTTGTCAAGTTAGCGTATTGTCTTAGTACAGAAGATAGGTTGAAGAAAGTACTCAAGTGAAGGAGACCTGGAAGAAAAACAAGCACTCATTCTTGAGGACAAGGCTCCAGGTTTGATTAATCAAGATTCAAAGGCACACATGACAAGTTGATGACTATAGTTGAGATAGCAGTCTTTGTAAAGTATTAAACTTCATAGCATGTGAGCATATAGAGGTAAATACTTTGCCTGATACAACTAACACCTCCTCTAGGAGAAACCTCGTGTGTTAGTTCCAGGTTGCCATGGAAGAATGCTTGGTCCCAACACTATGAGAGTGTTGACCCCATTTCGTATTGTATTCCTTACCTTTAATATTTGCTTCAGATAAATTATAAGTGATAGCTCTAAAGGAGCTACTGTGATGATTGTTCGTGCTATTGCTTTATATTATCAAGAAGGATATTATTATTGCTTGTTGTTTTGTTGACCTTGCTCCAGGTCACATGAGGAAGCTATAGCGAAGGTTGCAGAAGGCAACGTGCTAAAGGAGAGACCGTAAATGAAGCAATGATCATTGGAAGAGAAGGAGGTGACTTGCATAAGCTATAGGGTCACTCAGAAGCTGCCATGACCCACGCCATTGAAGAATCTTGGCATCAAAGATTAGCTCACTTCAACTACAAGGTGCTACCATACATATGCAAAGCGGTCACAGGTTTACCAGAACTCAAAGGTGACCATGAAGGCGTATGCAATGGATGTGCACAAGGGAAGAACATCAAGAACCCGTTTCTGAAGAGGGACAACAAGACAGAAGGAGTCCCAGAACTCATCCATTCAGATGTGTGTGGCCCAATGCCATCATCCTCCATTAATTGGTATGTATACTATGTATTGTTCATTAATGATTATTCTCGTAAAAGACCTAGATATATTTGAAGTTTTCAGCAAGATCAAGGAATTCAAAGCCTTGATAAGAGAACCCTTCTGTAAGGAAGATTAAGATACTCAGGTCAGATAGTGGAGGAGAATATACCTCAAAAGAGTTCGTGAACTTATGCAAAGATGTTGGGATCAAGATCCCCAACAAAACGGTGTAGCTGAACGGAAGAATAGAACCATGCTGGAAGCTGTGAAGATCAAGATCTTCCTATGTGCTTATGGGCAAAAGCAGCAATGACAGTTGTTTATGTGCAGAACCGATTGCCCCATAGTGCACTTGGGCTCAAGACACCAGAAGAGATGTTCACCGGAAAGAAGCCAGAAGTAAGCCATCTCAAAAATATTTGGCTATCCAGTGTTTATTCATATACCAAAAGAGAAAAGAAACAAGCTGGAACCCTCCGGAAAGAAGGGAATATTTGTGGGATACTGTGAGGTCTCCAAGGCCTTCAAAATCTACATACCTAGTCACCGCCATATTGAAATCAGCAGGGATGTGACCTTTGATGAAGAAGCAACACTTAAGAAATCAAGAAGATGCCAGCTTGAAGAAGTATATGAAGAGGAACCTGTAAATCCCAGGATTGCAGAATCCGTGAGGGAAGTTCCCAGAACTGCAGAACCTGTAAGGGAAGTCGTAACTTCCCCTGATGAGGAGACTGCTGAAGATCATGATATAACAGAAGTTTAAGAACCTCCTCAAATGACCTTCTCCCATAAAAGAAAGCCTGCTTGGGCAAGAGAACTTATTCAAGATGGAGAGAAGTATGGTGTTCCAGAAGGAACCTCGAGACAGGTGAAAAGACCAAAGCCATTCTCCAGCTATACGGCTTTGATGTGTGGTCTTCTAGAAGAAGAGCCTACTTGCATTGAAGAAGCCATTCAGAGAAAAGAATGGGCAGATGCCATGACAGAGGAATACCAATCCATAATGAAGAACGAAGTATGGGAAATAGTTCTCAGATCGAAGAATAAAGATGGGGTATCCTACAGATGGCTCTTCAAAATAAAACATGCTTCTAATGGAAGTATTGAGAAGTATAAAGCAAGATTTGTCGCTCGTGGCTTTTCCCAGAAGGAAGGCATTGACTATGAAGAGACATTCGCTCCTGTAGCCAGATACACTTCGATCAGGACCACCATAGCTCTTGCAGCTAAGATGAAGTGGAAGCTGCACCAGATGGACGTGAAGACAACTTTCCTAAACGATGTCACCGAAGAGGAAGTGTATATAGAGCAACCCCAAGGATTTGAGGTTGAAGACATGAAGTCTCATGTCTGCAGATTGAAGAAAGCCTTATATGGATTGAAGCAAGCTCCCAGAGCTTGGTATGGCCGTATAGACAGTTTCTTGACGAGCGTAGGCTTTACCAAGAGTAAAGCAGACTCAAATCTCTACTTCAAAATTATGGATAATGAACCAGTAATATTACTACTGTATGTGGATGACTTGTTCTTAACTAGAGAAGAAAAGCTCATCGTTGAATGTAAAAAGAGACTTGCCACAGAAATTGAAATGAAAGACCTTGGTCTAATGCATTACTTCTTAGGCCTTGAGGTATGGCAGAGTCCAGAAAGAATCTTCCTTAACCAAGGGAAGTACACGGTCGAAATCTTAAAGAGATTCGACATGCTAGAATGTAAGCTCATGAATACACCCATTGAAGCAAAGCTGAAGCTACTAGTCGATACTTCGTCAGACTTGATAGATGCCACACTGTACAGACAGATTATTGGATCACTGATGTACCAGACGAACACCAGACCAGACATTTGTTTTGCAGTGAACACCTTGAGTTAGTTTTTGGTAGAGCCCAGACGTGTTCACCTAGTGGTTGCAAAACATGTGATGAGGTACCTTAAAGGTACAATGGATTATGGTCTCAGCTATGATGGAGATCATGACTTCACATTGAGTGGATACACTGATTCAGATTGGGCAGGAAGCGTTGCTGAGAGAAAAAGCACTTCCAGACGCTGTTTCAGTTTGGAATCAGCCATGATCTCGTGGCAGAGTAGGAAGCAATCCAATATTGCTCTCAGCACAACGAAAGTAGAGTACATTGCCGCATGTTCTGCTAGCTGCGAAGCTATATGGCTTTGAAAGTTGCTGATTGGCCTATTTGACTTGGAGATGAGAGAAAACGTGATTCTATGTGACAACCAGAGCTGCATAAAGATGACAAAGAATCCCGTATTCCACGACAGGTCGAAGCACATAGAGATCCGCTATCATTTCATCCGCGACATGGTACAGAGAGGACCCTTGAAGATCCAGTACATTAGCACGGATGAATAGGTTGTTGATGTGTTGACCAAACCTCTATCTCGTGTAAAGTTTGAACACTTTTGAGATAAGCTTGGTACAGTCCGAAAGGACCCTCCCTGAAAGGGGGAGTATATATATATTCCTTTCTTCTGACCTCGCTGTTAGACGTAAAGCAAGATGAGTCATTGCTTCTGACCTCACTGTAAGACGTAAAGCAAGACGTTGTGTGTTCCTTGCTTCTGACGTCGCTGTTAGACGTAAAGAAAGATGAGTCATTGCTTCTGACCTCGCTGTTAGACGTAAAGCAAGACGTTGTGTGTTCCTAGCTTCTGACCTCACTGTTAGACGTAAAGCAAGATGAGTCATTGCTTCTGACCTCGCTATTAGACGTAAAGCAAGACGTTGTGTGTTCCTTGCTTCTGACCTCGCTGTTAGACGTAAAGCAAGATGAGTCATTGCTTCTGACCTCACTGTTAGACGTAAAGCAAGACATTGTGTGTTCCT
>JASDQU010321690.1:0-13078 GCA_032191745.1 Picea mariana | reverse complement strand
GCCTACATCAGAGAACCATCAAGGAAGTGCTAGTACAGTGGAAAGATACAACTCTAGAAGACACCACTTGGGAGCCAGCTACCATTTTGCAACAATTTCCTCATCTCAAGCCTTGAGGACATGGATGTTTTTAAGGGGGAAGACATGCTAGGGTCCTAACCCGCACATAGGTAGAACAATATATTCAGATGCAATAAAGGTCAATATTAATAAGGCCTTTTAATAAAATACAATAAGGCGGATGTAAGAAGACCTAATATAAGCTTTCGCTTCTAGAAGGATCTTCCTCTAGATTCTTCTTTTTAGTATAAATAGGAGTCGAGGGTATGAGAACCCTAGCTTGGATATTATTTTAATAGATCTCTTCTCAACTGGAGGTTGCCCCCTCAAAAAGGGTCGTGAACATTGCTTTCAGATTCAAAGTGTTATTTATGTTGTTATTCTTATATCATTTCAATGTTATTGTGGTGAATGTTCTAGTTATATTGTTGTTATTCTGCCATTACTAGGATTTTATTTCAGTTCTGCATACATTTTATATCTGGTATATTATAGACAAAACCAATAAAGGGGAAGAAGGAGGAAAAGAAAAAGCAAAAGCCAAAGAAACTAAGGAACAAGCCACAAATGAGTACACAAACAACCCAAGCAGTAAGATGGAATAGGGGGGTAGCGCAACTCTTATGGATGGAGAAACCAAAGATTCCAACACCCCCATGTAGGAGGCACACGAAGATGCGGAAATGACGCCAAGTGAGGCAGGTATGGAAGGTCCTGATATTAGAGACATTATGGAAAGGGAAGGAATAGACCTCTTGAACATACTGGAGCAATGGAAAAGGCAGGGCATAGACAATGCACCAGTGGAGAAACTAGATCGTATTCAATACCTATTCCTCCTAAGGGAGGAAGAACAATCCAGAGGGCTCAAGCTTATGCACAGGGAAATAGGACACCTCAGAATCAAGGCAGGTGAGGGACAACTCCATCTCTCACCCAAGAAGACGATAAGGAAGAAAGGAAAGAAATCAAACAACATATCCCTATAGAAACCAGGAGATTTAATGATAAACTCAAGTAAGATCAAAAATCTCTTTCCCAACTAGCCCCCCACATTTTTAAATGAATATTATAAAATGGAATATTAGGGGCCTAAACAACCCACGAAAACAGAGAATCCTTAAAAACAAATTGAGGAAGAAACAACCAGACCTCCATCTCATCCAAGAGACAAAATGTATTGTAGACAGAATGGAAACAATCAACAATAAACAATGTAGCAAGTACAAGACATTGGATGTCGAAGGACATCAGATGGTAGGCAGTATTCTCACTTTGTGGAACCCACAAGTGATGAATTTACTAGCAACCGAAGCCACCAGACACACACTTTTGGATAACATGTAAATCATAGGTAACACAGAGGTGATTCTATGAACTAATGTGTATGGTCCCCAAATGTTGGAAGAAAAGAGAAGAATTCTCCTCGACCTAGAAAACCTAAAAGCCCATTCCAACAACCTCCACTAGATCATGGTAGGGGACTTCAACATCATCACGACACTTGTAGAAAAAAAAGGAGGAACTAGGAGACTAGAAACAGATGCATAAGACTTTTCATCTTTCATTGACATAATAGAGATGGTGGAAATTAAAACAAGCAATGGCCAGTTCAGATGGAACAACAAACATATAAAGAAACATCAGATAGTGATGAGTCTAGACAAATTCTTGGTGTCGGAGTCCATTATTCTATAGGGTTTAAATTTAGACTGCAACATCCTTCCTTAGGGGGGTGTTCAAACCACTGGCCAGTCCAATTGGAAGCAAACTTCCAAACAACACCAAGGATTAGACTGTTCAGATTTGAGAAATTTTGGATCGAACATCCCACTTTCAAGGAGAATATCAACCAATGATGGCAGGCACAACAACTTGAGAAAGGGACAAGTATGTTCAATATTTATAAGAAATTCAAGTACATCAAACATAAAATCAAGGAATGGAACAAGGAAATCTTTGGAAACATAAACCAAGAAAAAAAAAATATTGAAGACAGAGCAAGGAAACTCCAAGAAATTTGCATAGATGAGGGCTATACAAAGGATAGGAGAAAGGAAGATACCCAAATGACCCAAGAATTGGAAGAAAGATGCCAACAGGAAGAGACTCTATGGCGCCAAAAGTCTATAATCAGGTGGCTAAAGGAAGGAGAATGGAATACAAAGTTTTTTCATAGAACAACCATTGCTAGAGGAACGCACAACAAAATCATGAAAATTCGAGATCAGGATGGGACCGAAAGAGAGTCCCACAAGGAGATTGAAAACATACTAGTAAACAACTTCTAGGGGATAGGCCAAGAACCTAAACAAGACCTAAGGGAGGCCAGACAAAGGATAACTCAGCACATCCCCAGGGTAGTTACTGAGGAACAAAATATCAACCTAAACAAACCCATCGCTAAGGAGGAAATTGACTAAGTGGTCTAGGAGATGCCCAATGGAAAGGCCCCAGGCCCAGATGGTTTCATGGTGAAATTATTCAAATCTTGTTGGGCAGTGGTCAAATAGGATGTTTATGGGGTGGTGGAAGACTCTAGATGCTCGACCCCCATTCTGAAAGCGCTAAATGCCATAATGATTACCTTAATCCCCAAAGAAAATGAATCAAGGACCCTAGACCGCTACAGACCCATAGCTTTATGCAATGTGGTATACAAGATAATCTCCAAAGCCATAACCAATAGACTGAAACCTCTACTACCCACATTGATTTCACAGGAACAGACGGGTTTTGTAGAAGGGCGACAAATTGTGGACAACATAATCCATTCCCATGAGATCATACACACACTGAAACTCCAGAGGAGAGAGAGGATGATAATCCAACTTGACCTAGCAAAGGCTTATGAAAAAATTAGCTGGCACTATATGGTCAAGACTCTAGAATCTTTTGGCTTTGCACAACACTGGATCAACTGGATTTCTAGTCTAGTCTCAATGACAAGTTACTCTCTTTTAATCAATGGAGCCCCATCCAAACCCTTCTGGCCTTCAAGGGTCATTAGGAAAGGAGAATCACTATCACCTTTCCTATTCATTCTAATGATGGAAGGACTCAGTAGAAGCATAAAAAACACAACTACAACAGGGGAAATAACAGGCATCAAACCTTTCGAAAACTTCCCTACATCCAGGCATGAACAGTTCATTGATGACACCTTACTCCATGGCACACCCACGGTCAAGGAAGATAAATCCTATAAAATAATCTTAGAAGAGTTTGGGGAAGCCTTGGGTGTAGATATCAATCACTCCAAATCCATGATCTATTTCTTCAATACCAACCAAGCAATTCAAAGAAACCTAGCAAATATTTTAAGGTTCGAATGCAAGATGCTCCCAACAAAATACTTGGGAATCCCCCTGATAGACAGAGCTTGCAAAATGACAACATAGGAAGGAGTGATCAATAAACTACAAGAGAGGGTGAAAAACTGGACATACAGATCCCTCAACGTAATGGGGAGACTTATTTTGACCAATGTGGTTCTACAAATAATTTCGACCTATATGATGTCAGTGTTTCCTACTCCCGAAGGAATACTCCAAAAAATAAGAACCATCTAAAGGGCCTTCCTATGGCGAGGAGCGAAAATCAATAAAAAATGGGCCCTTGTGGCCTGGGAGAAGGTTTTCAAACCCAAATGCAAAGGAGGTCTGGGGTTACAAGACCCACATGTAACCAATGAAGCCTACGAGGTAAAACTTTGGTCTAGATAGGTAAAAGGAAAGAAAACACTATGGGAAACCCTCTGGAAGGCCAAGTATGTCCCATACATCAATGACTAGAATTAAATTCACTTTATGGGCATAAGGGACAGATCAACCATCTGGAATCTAGCCTGGAGCAACAAAACCTGCATCCAGAAACACAACTTCTAGGAAGTGAGGAATGGTAAAAAAACTATATTCTAGGAGGACGTGTGGAAACATGAACCCAGAATGGAAAATATGAATAGGGAGGAACTCCAATAGGAGATGACCACGCAAGGAAAAATAAAAATCCATGACTACTGGAAACAAGAAAATGATGTGACAGATGGAGGATCTAGGACAAACTCAATCCACAAAATAGAGATCAGATCACAACAATAGCAAAGGAGGTGGAGGAGGAATTGGGGAAAAGGAAAATCATCGTCTCAGAAAAAGAGGACCAAATAAGATGGGGAAAGAAAAATGGTGGGGAATTCAACTTAAAAGAAGCTTGGAATTACATCATGGCCCAAGACTAAGAAGATCTGGCGCAACAGTGGCGAAATATTTGGGACAGCCCCTAGTGGCCAAAAATCAAAATTTTCAAAAGGTTAGTACTTCACAATGAAATTCTAACATGGGAAAACCTAATGAAAAGGGGTTTCATAGGCCCATCACGATGCCACTTCTGTTAAGAAAAGGAAGAAACAACGAATCACCTCCTCGATGAATGTAATTACACAACAGAGATATGGGATTGGGCGAAAAGCATCTTTCGCCAGTTCAATAGGAGTCAAGGTAACATCAACGCAACCATCAATAAATGGAATGAGAGTTATAGAAAAAATGAAATGGTGAACCTCTAATGGAATCCCATGCCATGGTTGATTATATGGGCAATATGGAAAGAAATGAACTGACGCATCTTCGGGAATGAAAGCCTTCTGAAAGGGAAACTCAAGGAAGCAATAATCTCTCAAATAGGAGAAATGGTACAAATCCACAACTTCCATATTGGAAAAGCGCAACCCACAAGCCAAGACTATTGAATCCTAGAACTTTTTTACCTAAAAGATGGGCACAACAACACACAGGGAAAATGGCCACTGCAACTCCAATCAGGAGAGCACAACTGGACATCACCCCTGGTAGGGTTCCTCAAGTTAAATTTTGAGGGGTGGCAAAAGGGAACCCAGGAATGACAGGGATGGGAGGGGTGATCATAGATAGTGGTGCAAACATAATCTGGTTGTACGTTGGGTGTATGGGAAACTCAACCAACAACACAGCAGAATTTGGAGCCCTGGAGCTCGGGATAAAAATTCTAAGCTGTGAAAGGATGACCAACACTATCGTGGAAGATGACTCCAACTTGGTCATAAACAGGATAAAGAGACTCCAAAATGGCACCAGAGTGAGAAAAGTGTAGAGACATTGGCGCCTGGAAAACTCCCTACAAAACATTCAGGAGCATCTGCAAATGATTAACACAGTGGAGTTGCGCTGGGTATGCAAGTCAACAAATGGCCTAACAGAAAGAATTGCCAATAAGGGGGTTAGCAAAGAAAGATCTGAACTAGATACTACTTGGGTCAACATCCCAGAAGGACACTTCAGAATGGACTACCTCCAACTAGCGACAAAATATTGTGACAACAACTTAAGAAAGGAAGTTCACATCGAGGAGGGCAGAGAAAGACCCAAGTGATGACATGTAGGACCTAGGCAAGATATGACTACCCAAAACTCGACCACCAATCAAAATGCAGGATCAGATTGTACAATAGGCGAGGGTACGACAACAATAATATTTGTGGGGAAAAACAGTGGGAAAGTATCGACGATATACAATAGGTAGTGAATGACGTAAGGCAAGAGGGATTGACACGAACCAATATCAACCCACCATGCCAAAGACCAGGTACGGGGAGATGTGCAGTAGGATATCAAGAGAGAAAGGGAAAGGGCCCATACATGAATAATTATGGAGTCATCATCATCATATGTACCGCGACGGGGAAAAAGGAGTAGAAGTTTCACCTCTATGGGCAGACCATGCTTGGAAGGACGAGCCCGTAGCAGGGGAATTTCAATAAGAGAATAAACAATAGTAATATATGTAAACAAAAGAGTGCAACTGCAGAAGCCACCATAGACACAAGGGTAAGAAATGTGTTGAGAATCCAACAAAGGAGCTTCCATAGGCCATACAATATGGTGCAAATGAAGAAAACGCACAGCAAAAGGAACCCCCTAGGGAAGGGAACTATGAACAATCCTCGACGGGTTTCAAGGATGGAGCATGCGGCGAGAGATGAAAAGGGCACATTTCACACCCTAGTTGCACCAAAAGTAAAGGATACCATTAACCGTTTGGAAAAGGAAATCAAGAGAAGTCACAAGGGAAAAACATGGTATGCTCTGACTTAGGAAACATATTGGCTAACTGACCCAAGAGCCACAAAACCCAGGGCAACCCTCTACCATAAAATGGTGGAGATGGCATGGAAAACAAATATGTTGATTGTGTTAGCACAATATTGGTTTATGCCTCAGTGTTGCATAAGTGGCACTACCTATAGGCGCTACCTAATATTTCACAAAGAACAGAATCTATATTTCATTATTCATTTTGGCAAATGAATACAATTGTTATGGGATTTTTATTTGTTTTGGGGAAAATTGAAATTATATTGATTTATTCACAATATCCAAGTTAAAGAATCAAAGCACCCACATATTTATTCTACCTAATTTCATGTAGAAACACAGTCGGGTGCTACCTACAGGTATTGTGTAATATTCTAGCAAAGGCTAAATTATGCAGAGTTATTTTGCCAGTTTTGAGTCACTAATTTAAAACTTGGGTTATGAGAAATTGATGATGTATTTTTGAAAAATGGAGGAGGTTTTTGTTCATAACATTCCAAATAACAAAAAATTCTCTCATTTTTTCAAAATGTGTTTTTGTTTGAGAGATATTGGATATAGAAGTAGGCACTGCGTACTCTGCACAGTGGCCCTACGTACTAGTTTCCTGTAGCGGTCACGATTTTGATATTCGCCTTGTTGGGAGGTTGCCACATGTTAAGGAGAGTTCGAATGACTTCTTAAGGATAATTTATATGTCAAGTAATACCTTCAACTAATATTTATCTCCAGCAAAGGCCTCATCCATGAGGTGGAAACAATTTATTAATGACTTCCACCAAATTCCTAAAAATCAACAGTTTGTTGGATTTTTGTCACTTTGATTGTTGCCACCTATCTCCTAGGCTTAGAATCCAATGGAGGAGATGGGATTTGACCTCCTTAGACTATTTGGATGCTATTTTCTATTTAAGTAAGGAGATATCTCTTGGAGACAGGATGGATGAGCTAAGAGAGGCTAGAGAGAGTAGGAATAGGCAGTTTTCTGTGTGTTCTCATTTGCAAGCCTATGGGAATTTTAGGATTGTAAGAATTACTGCTATTGGAGACTAATGAGAGCTGTGATTTCATATGTAATTTTTTTTTTTTATATTTCTTCTTATTTGAATATATTGCATATTTGAAGATCAAAGGATGTCAATGATTTATGGATCCCTAACCAGCAGATGATCTACTGTATTTTCCCCATCAGTCATTGTTTATATTCAAATATTTGTTGATTGATTGAATTGAGAGGATATCTATTTACTGAACATCGTATCTTATGTTTTCCTTCTTCATTTCTTCCACCTATCAGCATATAATATTGTTTTCTGTTAAGTTTCTTTTGTGCCTTCGATGAGTGGGATGTTTGTGACTCCATTTCCCATTGGTGTAGCCTACTGATCTACAGTTTTCGGCCATCTCTCTTTATTTACGTATTTTGCTAATATACCTATTCAAAACCAAATTTATCTTTTACATTCTGAAGGGTGTTGAGCTTACACTTTAGCAATCAAAGTGTGACTTTTAGTGCTAACATTTTTGGTGTCGTTGTCGGGGATGGATTTGAGTAGATTGAAAAGCTCCCTGGAAAGAACGAAATTGCACAGCTCTAGCTTTAGATGGTGACTGAAGTTGTACACCTTCAAGATTGCACATTCACCATGGCGACTCCATTGTTCACAATATGTTGGTGACTCCACTAGGGATGAGAAAAATCAAATGGCTATGAAGGCTATCCTGACCAGGAGGTTTTCCCCACTCAATTTCTCAGCCATAGATGGTTATCCACATCTTGTGCCTCAAATTGATGAATGGAATATCTACTGCCCAAATTTTATGAAGGTGATGATGACAACCCTTTTGAGCATGTTCATGAATTTCATGCTTTAGTGCAGCATCTTGACATCCATCATGAAGATATATTGATGAAAATGTTCATGTATTCATTGGAAGGTGATGCGAGGCAATGGTATAGAACACTCCCTTCTTCTAGTATTTCCTCTTTGAAGGAATTTCATGAAGTTTTTTATTCTCATTGCAAGATAATTTATCCAACTGAAAGACTTTTTGAGAATTGTTGCGAGGGGCATGCATAATATATTCAATATTCAGCAAGTGATTCCTCTAGTAGTGATGATGAAGGGGATTATTATAGAGAGAAAGACTTAGATGATGAGTTTCATAATGCTTTTCCTAAATTTGAAGAACAAATGCATCATTCATGTCAAAATCTAGGTCCCCAAGAGAAAGATCAATATGGACAATCCATCATTTCCTTATCTCCTCCTTTTCTCGATTTTTTAAGTCAAGAGGTCATCTTAGAATTAGATTTATCTCATCATGAGAATAGTATTGCAGCTTGTCATGACCGAATTCATAGCTTATTAGTCCCTCCTATTGTTAATGAACCAATGTGCCATGATTTTCCAAGTTTTGATGACTATGAGGATGTTTTCCCTGAACAACCAGTTGACCCAGCTATTGTATTAATCCCCTCAACCATTAATAGTCAAATGGTCATTGATTCACCTTTATATGATAATTATGAAGATGATTTCCATGAATAATCTGTTGAAGACCTTATATCAGAGAAGTACCCTTCCCATGAAAGAAACAATAGCTTGTTTCAACCCTCATGTCATATTTTTGTTGCTGAAAAAAAAGAAAAAGATGATAATCTAATTTTAGAGGGTGAAAAACTGAGAAATTAGGACCATGAGCCAAGATATGATGAATATACCTCACAATCAGAAGATAAGATAGAAGAATTTAGTTTCCCAAGCACTTCTAATTGTGATGAACTGCCCTATAAACCCCCTATTTCTCTTGAAGACACAAGCTCAGTTTCATCAAGCAGCCAAGATATAATGCCATGTGATCAGATGAGAAAGCTTGAAATTAAAGAAAGACAAGCATCACTAAGCCTTTTTCCTAATACACGTCATGCCTAGGAGTGGACCAAGGCCATATGCATTGAAGATGAATCAAAGAATCAACAAGCCATACAACAACCAAGAACAATGGAGGAAGGACCTAATGCAATACTTTTCCTTTTTACACAAAGTAATGTTGCAGGGGCAAGTATTAATGATGTTTTTCAGGATCCATTTGCAGCCTGTCTACAAGCAGAAAGTGGGCCTAGGCTCATTGATTTATTCAATGGAAAGTGTATTGCCAAATTTTTCTTAGACGTGCCTTGAAGTAAGAATTATCTCTGGCACTGAAGGAAGCACATTTCAAATCTTCAAACAGTTGAAAAATGATGAAATGGCTTCATTGGTTGTTTCATGTAACTTGAATGCTTCAGTTTCCCAATAATTAGAGTAGGTGTGTGCAATAAGCTTGTTGGACAAGCATCGTTTTCATCATTTGTGAGTTTTATTTTTTATTTTCATTTAGTTTCAGCTGAAGGTCACAAATCAAAGTAGATTGTAGAGGTTAAAGGTTGAGAGCATGACTCCATAAGCTCAAAGGATAAGGAACTGAAACTACAAGTTCTTGGCAGCTCGCTGGGAGCATTCCATCCCCCATGGAGACTATGTTAGCACAATATTGGTTTATGCCTCAGCGTTGCATAAGTGGTGCTACCTATAGGTGCTACCTAATATTTCACAGAGAATAGAATCTACATTTCATTATTCATTTTGGTAAATGAATACAATTGTTATGGGATTTTTATTTGTTTTGGGGAAAATTGAAATTATATTGAGTTATTCAGCATATCCAAGTTCAAGCATCAAAGTACCCACGGATTTATGCGACCGAATTTCATGCAAAAACATAGTCGGGCACTACCTATAGACGTTGCGTAATATTCTGGCAGAGGCTAAACTATGCAGAGTTATTCTGCCAGTTTTGAGTCACTAATTTAAAACTTGTGTTATGAGCGATTGAGGATATATTTTTGAAAAATGGAGGAGGTTTTTGTTCATAACATTCCAAATAACAAAAATATCTCTCAGTTTTTCAAAATGTGTTTTGGTTTGAGAGATAATGGATATATAAGTATGCACTGTGTACTCTGCACAGTGACGCTACATACTAATTTCCTGTAGCGGTCACAGTTTTGATATTTTCCTTGTTGGGAGGTTGCCACATGTCAAGGAGAGTTTGAATGACTTCTCAAGGATCAGTTAGATTTCAATGGACACCTACACCTAAGATTTAGCTCCAGCAAAGGCCTCGTGCATGAGGTGGAAACAATTTATGAATGATTTCCAACAAATTCCTGAAAATCAGCAGTTTGTTGGATTTTTGTCAATTGATTGTTGCCACCTATCTCCTAGGCTTATAATCCAATGGAGGAGATGGGATTATACCTACTTAGGTTATTTGGATGCTATTTTATATTTAAGGAAGGAGAGATCTCTTGGAGATAGAATGGATGAGCTAAGAGAGGCTAGAGAGAGTAGGAATAGGCAATTTTCTATGTGTTTTCATTTGTAAGCCTGTGGGCATTTTAGGATTGTAAGAATTATTGCTATTGGAGACTCATGAGAGCTGTGATTTTAGATGTAATCATTTTTTTATATATTTCTTCTTATTTGAATATATTACATATTTGAGGATCAAAGGCTATCAATGATTTATGGATCCCTAAGCAGTAGAGGATCTGTTGTATTTTCCCCATCAGACATTGTCTATATTCAAGTATTTGTTGATTCATTGAATTGAGAGGAACTCTATTTACTGAACATTCTATCTTATGTTTTCCTTCTTCATTTCTTCCACCTATGAGAATATAATCTTGTTTTCTGTTAAGCATCTTTTGTGCCTTCGATGAGTGGGATGTTTGTGAATCCATTGCCCATTGGTGTAGCCTACTGATCTACAGTTTTATACCCTCCCTCTTTCTTTATCCATATTACTGATCTACGCATTCAAAACCAAAGTTATCTTTTAAATTCTTATGGGTGTTGAGCTTATGCTTTAGAAGTCAAAGTGTGACTTTTAGTGCTAACAGATTGGAAAGGTGAGCTTGGAAAGGGAGGACACCAGATGGGATAATGACAAGGAACACATGAAATTGTTGCATGAAATATTGAGATGCCTCAGTAGTTTGGAAACCATTACCAGACTACTAATTGAGGTTAAGAAGGACCAGCAATCCAAGATTGAGCGGATGGCTGCTCAATTCCACCTCTACTTACACTACGCCCATCACATGGACATCACACGAGCCGATAGGAACAGAGCACTAGAACACATTAGAAATACTCTCATGGTCTCCCAAAAGGAGGAGAAAAAGAATCAAGATGATGAAGGAAAGAAGCATATCATCATCTTGGACTAGCGTCTGATTAGCCATTTGCAAGCCAGTCGGGTGAGTCCAGCATCTGTTTAGTCTCTGTTTCTCCTTTTCATGTTTGTTGTGATTATCTTGTCAAAGACTAGATATGGTAGGACTGGGATGGTTTCCCACAGTGGCAGTCCATTCATACCCCTTTGATTTTTTCAGAAAGTACAGCTCGTGAACCTCTGTCCTAGTTTCCTTTTTGGTAGACCAGGGAGTTCCCTTTTTTATACTATAACCCTCTTTTAGTAATACAGGCTCTTAAACTCACTTACAAAAAAAAAATCATTCATATGAAACTACGCAAACAATCATCACCAATTATTATCCTTTTGTCATCACATCAATTTACTTCTACGACATTCATTGAAATAAAATTGTCTTGCATTTGGAGTCTATTCATTATCTCTTAAGTTTTGGTCCGATCCTTATACATTTGGTCTTATTCTTCTTACTTAACAAGTAATGAGAGCATGTAACTATAATGGAATAGGAAAATGAGAGGATTGCAATCAATGGAAAATGATATCATGATAGGGAGAGAAATGGAAATGCTTCATTCATTACATTTGTTTACCTACTGTCGCCAATCAAACACATTCATTGTTAAACTCATATTCCAATTTTCATCAAAGCTTTATGAACCAGAATTATTCTTTAATGATTTTCTATAGCAACTAGAAGAAATGGAACCCAATATTTTGAATGTGATGCCAACCAACAGAACAAACAACATAAGGAGAACCCATGACCCAAAATTGCACTTCAATCCAATTTATAGAGACTTCAAAATGAGTTCCAGACCCTTTTCATTTTAATATTGAAACTCTACTATATATATCCTATCTCTTTTTAAAAAACAAGATCACATATGTATTTCATTCAACCATTTCCACTTCAACAAAACTATTTGAGGGTTTCAACCATTTCAATGTGATTTTAATCAAACAAAGAATTTATCTGCAAGAAATATTTCAAGCTTAGACGAAGAAGTAATTTGAGTTCAGATTGCTAGTTGACAAGGGTCAAATCAGAGAGTAGTTTTATTAAACCCTAGCTTCCATTAAAAACACAACTGGAATTTAAACAATGAACCTTTCAGCCATGACCCAAAACGTCTCAAATATACATCAAGATTTGTGACTATATTATATCTAGCCATTTTATTTATTCAAAGTTTTAAACAAGTCGACTATATCATACAAGTTTGGCTAACCAACTATGACCGAGAAATAAGTCTTTAAAATCATAATTTGAACACATAATAGAATAGTAAAAGAATAGAACTCACACAAGGTTTATAATATAATTTCTTTTAAAATATCCATATACCCATAATAATAATTTTCGAGCAACACATTAATAAACTGAAACCCAAAATGCAACCATTATTCAATGTCAAAATACCAACTGATATGACAAGCTGAGTTTCAAACACCAGAGAGCTAATTTATTCATTCATGCAGAATAATTTCAAATCTTACAAACACGCATGAATGCAAGATAAATAGAGCCAATATCATAAACTATTAAGCAAAATATATCATTTGATGTAGAATGGGACAAATATTCATACTTGTTCCAAGCCGTTAAAATATTTGGGAGAGTTGTG
>JASDQU010321678.1:0-13083 GCA_032191745.1 Picea mariana | reverse complement strand
GAAAGTAATGATTTCTAAAGGTAGCTACAACTTCCAAATGTAAAGGGAGGGATAAACCTCCAAGAGGAATATAAAATCCTACAATATCAAGAGAGAGTTGAACTCTCCATCCTTTCCCCTTCCTTCCACCCAATAATATATGAGAGATAATAAAACTTTACATTAAATCATCACCACCAACCAATCATCACATAGAACCTGATAATGCTTCCTGAGACTTCTTCAATTTCTGTAATTCTTCAATTCTTGGAGTAATATGATCCTATAGATAATATTACTCAATTTATTATCTGAAACTCCTCCAATTTTCACTCCTTGAATCCTCCCCAAAAAAGGTTTATAGAAAGAATGGTAGACTTTATTCAATTCTGGTCTATTCAGGAGAGTGAACTTGCACAGAATGCCCCGCGCTCAATAATTAACATCCAATTATGAAACTCACACAAAAGAAACTAAAGTCCGTACTCTTGCCAATTAAATTTGTCCCACTTCATTTGGATTCTCGATGAAGAATTTATGATTGTTTTACTCGAAACACCTGTTTATTGACTAGCTTCAGGAATGGTCACAAACCCTATCTTCCATAGAGTGTATCTCCATAATTACAGTGAATCAAGAGATGAAATTTTTACCAGAGGTACCTTGATATGTCTTATCAATATCATAGAGATTTCACCATCCGATTCATTCTATAAAAAAATTTATAGCAAAAATGGTAAGATGACCTGAAAATAACATACCTTAGAACACATCACCAAAAGACTTCATCCTCCCTTGAAATCCGACCTTCTTTTCTTCTTATTACCTCTGAAATTCAAATTTTATCAAATGAATGTATAATGATGTTTATTTATACCATTTATGTCACTTATGTTTAACATTAGGGCTNTCAGGACCTACATGTACTTCCTTCTTCAATTCACTTTGTCATCTTCAAAAATTCATTTCTCCTCAACCATGAGGATCCATGTGACGTGCTACATACCACTGGAAACAACATGATGTATACTATCCATCCATGGGTTTTTTATCTACATGTGCATTTTCCTTCATGTCCAAATACCTTCATCAATCTTGCGGTCCAAAACCCATGACTATGGTTGACATCAATGACAACAACCAATCTTCCAACAACAGATAGATGTTGTATAACAGTGAGGTTGTGGCACATGGTTTGATGTAATGTTTTATGGCATTTGTTTATGGATAGTGTGATGTATTTCTAGAGAAATTTTGATGGTTATATTGGTATATGGTTGAGGTACATGTTGGGTACATGGTTGAGACAAGTAGTTGATGAGTTAGCACATACATGAGGTGTATAGTTGATGATGTTGGTACATATTGATTAGTCATAGTTTATGTGTATTTGATACATGATTGGTACATATTTGGTACATGGTTGATGCACACATTGATGGTACAGGTTGTGGTATAGGTTGGTGCATGTTTGATGTACTTTTTTATGGTACAGGTTGATTACAGGTTGTTTGGTACAGGTTGGTGCATGGTTGATGCACTTGTTTATGGTACAATTTGATTACAGGTTCAGGTACAGTTTGATTCATGGTTGATTCATGGTTCAGGTTATTGGTATATTCTATTTGGTGTAGGTTGATTGGTACATGTTTACAACAGTATATCTCACAGTAATAGTGTGAGAGTGGTTTCATCATTCTACTTATACATCAAGGTGGTTGGACAAGGAAAGGAAAGATAGTTGTAGCCACCTTCCAATTGTAGCCAAAGAACATAGGGGGTTGTAGCCTCCTTCTGGTTGTAGCTAGAGAATTGGGGAGTTGGAGCTTCCTTCAGGTTGTAGCATAAGAAACTAGGGGTTTGGAGCCGCCTTCCAGTTGCAGATGGAAAACAAAGGAAGATGGTGCTTCCAATGAAAGTATTTCTTAAAGACATATAAGAAAAAGCATTATGTGGTTTTCTCCCACTTTAGGTTTCCACATAAAACGTTGGTGTACTGTGTATGTGTGTGATTTCTCATTTTTTCATTGTTTATTTACTCTGAAACTATTGGATGATAATTCTACATTGGTATAATAATTGTATTTTATGGTGAAGAAGGATTAAATTTCTCTACTAATGATTCAACCCCCCTCTCAGTAATCCAACACATGAAATATGGAAAATATTTGAAGATGAAAAACAGGTAGAAAGATTCCTTCAGATGAATGATGAATTTTCTAATTCAAATATTGATGAGGAGTGTTGTTGGGAAGAGAATGAAGATGCATCTATGTTCAACAATGATGACCTTTTTCAGAATCAAATTGTTGGAAGAGATATAGTGCAGCTCAAAAATAACATTATTCTCAAAGGCTTGGTCCCATTGGAAAAGATTTTTGACAACAATGATGTAGCCAAAGATCCTAAAATCACTACAAATGATGAGGACAAGAAGATTGCAACATTGGGACTCAGAAGGATCCCAAGATAACAAAACTGTCAAAAAAACTCAGTCCAAAAATAAAATAGAGGTATATCATCCTTATGAAGTATTTCCCTGATGTCTTTGCATGGTGTTATGAATACTTAAAGGTATATGATACTAAGATAATTCAGCATGTAATTCCCATCAAGGATGATCATAATAAACCCTTCAAGCAAAATTTGAGAAGAATAAACCCTTTGTTGTTGCCATTTATTGAAAAGGAGGTAAGGAATTTGTTTGATGCCAAAATTATTGCGTACTTAAGATTTTCCAAGTGGGTGGTGTTGATCACTCAACACACCCTAAAAAGCCTTTTCAATTTTTTGTCACTTTTCAGTTACCACTTGTTTTCTGCACTGTCTGACTCGATTTCATTTTGGGAAATTTTTTGTCTTTGTTTATTTTCATGAATATCATCACCTATTCAGGTTTGTTTGAACTTATGAAACCCCATGACTAAAATACCTTAACACCTGAATTAAGAATCGATAGCAAAACACTGCACCTAACGCACTCAGGTTTGGCATCAGAAAGAATTCAAGAAATTAAAGGAATCACATGAAAACAATAGTCGTCGATTGTTGATCCTCATCGACAGAAGGAGGTTTTGGCTTACATAGGTTATTCACATAAAATTTCAAGAGATAGTTGATCCCCTTTGGTATCAGTAAAAGATGAGGAGGATAGTCGTTAACAAAAGACAAAAAGAAATCATCGATATCCGATGCCCAACACACTTTATCGGGATCGGGGAAAATCTAGAAGAATCAAAAAAGACATTTCGACCACAATAAAGTGCATGTTTGGCATCGTGACTTTTTCGACGAAGCTCATCTGAGAGCACTTGGGTAGGTTTATCGTCGACCGCCAATTCTTTACACCTTTTGGCATCGACAAGCTAGGATTTAGTTTTAGAAATGAACTGACTTAAATAAATCCCTGACTCTGACTGACACGAGCAAATGAAGCCACTAGTCTCAAATGCCATGTTTCTTTACCAAGTAAGAGGGTTGTACGGCCTAGTTCTATCCCGAGTCATTCTTGGTTCCCTAGGTTCTAGTCACACCTCTGACTCAACTTTTCCCTGTCAACACTGTACGGTAATATTGATCATCATCGGAGATTTTGTAGGAGGGTATCAACGAAAAGGTTCGTAGAAAAATCCAGACCCCCGATCCACCCACTGAAAGAGCGGCATGATGGGACGTTTTCAACGTTATATATTATCATAGTTTGGACATTTAAGGAACTAATTAACACCTGATCCCACATTAGTTTCTACCTTGTGCGCCAATTAAAACAACATTTTTTTAAATCGTCGATAGAACACATCACCACCCGCACCTCCACTGTCAACCCACGATGAATTTAAGTTCTAAATCCTCTAAATATTCGTCGGCACATTTATTGAAATTTCACTCACAACCCAAATTGAATGGCTAATGTGAAATGGTAAGATATTCCCTATTTAAATCCCTTGAACCATTGTGAATGAATTCATTCTACGTGTAATATAATTCCATATCATCTGAAGCATCAAAATGAGAAACTCGAAGACTGTACTAACCCTCATGATTATCAAAAACCAGGTTTAACAAGCTTCAAAGGTATGTATCCAAGTATGTCAATTCGTTGGTTATGATTTATATGTGTTCGTCCATTTTTCTACATAGTCTCTAAACTCTTCTCAAGTTGCAAGAACAATGCCGCCAATAAATCCAACCACTAGACGCTCATCAAGAGCACCAAAGAACTAGAGACAGGAGAAGCTTCTTCTCCAGGGACTGTGAGGCAATTGGAGTAATCCCCTAGGGTGGAGCCTATCATAAAAACAACAACAAAGAAAGTTTTCATCCATCCTCCGGCCTTTGGTGATACAGAGGCAAGCATCGGTTCCAAGGTAGTGCTCCCACAGTGGGGAGATCTCTTCAACAGTATTAGCAGAGAATAATACCTAGAGTATATCCCACACAGTGACTCGGACATAAGGGCACTTGATGACCAAGTGTTCCCCAATATCTAATGGTTGTATTTACACATGGTGGCGAGTAGAACCCCCTTTTCCCCCTGCATTGAGGTCCTGAAGTGGCTCATCAACCACACAGACGGTCATAAATTTTTTATCAACGATGAGAATGGTGGGTGCATCGGATTTTTCCTCCCGACAGAGGTCCAGAAATACTACAAGATTAGGGACCCAAAGGAGCTACTCAACACAAACTTCATGGTGAATTTCTATGAATTCCATAACACCATTCGGTTGATGGATTCATGGTGGAGGGAAGACAGTAAATTCACAAATCAGATCAATCAATGGTACAGGACATTCAACCTGAGGGAGCCATACATCTATTTGATGGCTCTCATCTGTCGGCTATACGGAGAAAAGGATTTCTCCAAGTTTTCAGAAGCATGGATGCATTTGGCATACAAAGTTACAATTGTCGAGATTAGTTTCAACTAGGGAGAAATAATCTCCAAAACATTAAGCATATGTGTTCAGTAGGCTCAGGCACTGAAGGAAGGAGAGGCACCAACTTTCTACATGGCCTTGTACATGCTTGATGTCATGTGCACTAGGAACTTCTTTGTCAACATGGATATGATCTGGCATGTTGTAGAGATCTCGGTCCATGTCTTCTTCATCGTGCTATGGGAAAACAGGTACAAGAAATCTTAATTCCCTCATTTACAATGAATTCATCGCCAACATTTATTTTACTATTTTTAAGAATGAATGCTCGAGGCTATCAACAACAACCAAGAAAATTATAGCCAAGGTAGGCCATTGGTACTTGAACCAACGTGCAACCTACATCAGAGTGTTTGGGGTCACTGGAGCACCACTTATCCTACCATATCATGTCCCGGACTGGATCATTGTGGGAGAAATTTGTTATCAAAGCATCCTGTAGGGCTACAATGCCACATTGTTCAAAGACAAGAAAAATGCTTTCATACCCTATGGTTTCCATGTAGGGTTCTATCTAGTAAAGGATATTTCTCAAGCCAAACAAGAGGGGTTGAGCCAAATTGAATTTAGGTTCCCTACAAGATGATTTTGCAAGCATGATCCTAAAGGCTTGGTCCTCCAACATGCGTCGCAAGTATCATCCTACTGGTTGTATGCTCACGATAAATTTGAGGACGAAGTCTTCATAGAGAATTCCCAAGACTGGGATGAGGTGGTCCAGAGGATGGCCAACCAAAAAATGACCATGTTCAATGCCATGAGCATGGATGAACATGTGGAAAAAATAGAGTAGTTGGCTCAAGAGGCCCTCACATCCAGAGAAGAAATCAAAGTGACAGAGACAACATAGGCATAGAGAAAGGGTTTGTCCTTGACACCAGAGGCACATGAAAGGGGATTGATTTTAATGGAATAGGCACAGAGAGTCATTGATCATTTACAGAACAACCCAAATCTCATATAGATGACAAGGGTTCCTGTCGAAAACCCAATCAAAATCCAAGGAGAGCCAAGTGGATAAGAGCCAATACAACTTGAAGGAATCACTAGGCCGAAAAATTCTGAAATCCCACTGCCACAGATCAGATCACCTGGCAGAATTTAAACTCATCTTGAGATATCAAGGACACCAGGTAGAACTAGTGCAACAAACCCCTTGCATGAATTAATAACTATCTATGATTATGAGGAGTGTTCGGAGGTTTCCCTGGTGACTCCGGTGTAGATTACAGAGGAAAAGGAACCCAAGAAATTATCTTCCTCAGCTCCCAATGCTCCAATTCAAATCATTCCACAAAGTGAACAAGAGGTCAAAAGTGTCTTAAACATTGACATACTCGATATACCGGTAACCCCGATGGAAATCTCAAAGGATGATCTAGGATCGGGCAAACAAGAAGGATAAATTGCACAATAGGAAATCGACACCTCAACAACCAATCAACAAGTACCGAACCTCCTCCTAATTCCTCAATTTTGACTAGTACTTTACCACCCGATGAGAAACCACTAGAGTTTGAGCCATTGAGACATATAGAAGAGGTTCAAGAACTCAATCTTGAACAAATATACACAATCGAGAGCCTGGGAAACACTCTTACTTGGGGAGAGCAACAAATACCCGAACCCGTGGATGAGGTCGTCGATATAAAAGCCATTGACTATGTCCAAAAGAGGAAAACCATCATGAAGAGAACCACTAAGAAGAGAAGGCTTACTCTAGACAATTCCATCCTCATCAACACATAGGAGAAATTGACTAGCAAGGAGCATGCAAAGACATCCGAGCTTATCGATGCAAGGATGGCAATCATAGATGCCACGCTGGATAGAGAAAGGAAATATGAAGAGGAGATGGTTGTTGTGATAAAGGAGTTGGAGCATCTGTGCCATATGGAGAAATATTATCAGGACTCCAGGCAGGCCATGGTATTCTTGAGAAGCGAATTCCAGGATGCCTATAGTAAATTCACGAGTGAGCGGCACCTTTTCACAACAGGGATATTCGATTTCCAGGAAGACACCCTTATGTCTCTAGAAACATGCAAGGACATGGAAATAATTGATTAATTCGACCATATAAGGAATTTGGTCGAATAGTGGGTGAATATGGCCCAAGAACCTCACCAAGAAATCCAAGAGAAGTGGGCCGACTATGAAAGGAGTTGGACCAAGATCAATCCGGTGATGAGAGACATCGGTATCCTAGAATTTGGCGCACCCTAATACTTTGTCGACTTGCATGACATAGTCAAAATACATGAAAAACAAGACTCATCGTGGACTGCAAAGATAGAAAAGGTGGTGAAAATGGCACCAGGTCAAGTACAACAGTTCATGGAGCACCCAATCAAGGCTCAGATAGTGTTACAAAAATTAAGTGTTAAATTAGTCAAGTATCGGGCATGGGCAGTGGAAATAAAGAATTTCCTTTCGGCCCCAATGGACCAACACAAATTCCCGTATGCCAACACAAGAGAGGAAATCTTCATCAAATGGTAAGAGTATGAGAAGAGTCATCCACCCAATTGAAACCATTTGATGACTCTTAGAAGACTAAAAATTGAAAGTGCCATGTGGTGATGTTTTGTTTTACTTAGTTTTCACTTTTGATAGTTATTTTCAGTTAATAATTTGTTATAAATAAGAGGATCGACCTACTAGAAACGGTCGATGGTTTTGGAAAAGACCCTCATTTTTAGAATTGTAAAGAAGTATTTCTAAAATACCTTAATTGAGAAGTCTTGTTTAGGACCAGAGATAAATTTTTGTTTTCATCAAAAGCATGTGTGATTGGATCCGAGGAATTACTTTTGACTTTGTCTCATGAATGGATGTTGTAATGAGTAAGGTTATTTGAATCTGTTGATAAGTTATCTGATTCAATATTTTTATAATTCTTGTCTCTAATGATGTAAAACAATTCGTTGTGTTAATGTGTGATTAGTTATTAGAGCTAAGGAAACTATTTTTCTTTCCATCATTTTATTGCATGTATGTTCTCTTCTGATAATTGTATCTCAGTCAATAATTCAAATACCAGCGAGTTGATGTATTAGTACTAGGCTTGTCGTAGGTATAAGAATCATTGCCTACATGCTTGAGCACGAGAGTTATCCTGAGCTCAACCTTCTTCGGTAGTTATGATTTTCCCCTTTCTTACTCAACAGGTTTATACCAACACATATCTTGTATCAGACCCACCTATAAGAGAAAATACAAAAAAGAGAATGTTCAAGCTAAAGGAGGATTTTTCGCGAGAGGATATCATGTAAATCGCTACGTAAATCCCATCGATTAATTGGTCAGATCGCAATATATAGAGAACCATTCCACTATCAAACATCATACAGTCTAATTGGGCCTTGGTGGCAGGTTTGGTTCTTGTTGTTGAGTTAAAGGGAATTAGGGCCCCTCAACAAAATTGGTGCTAGAAGGAGGGCCTAAAGAATGAATGGTTGATAATATTTTTTATATAATATTTCACACAGCCTGTAGATTCAAAACAACCCACATGCATGGCTAGTCATTCTCAAGATATCCTACACACACTGAGTACTCCTAAAATGAGTAAATCACCCCATAAGAGGAAGAACATTTATTCCTTGAAATACCTTACGCTCTTCCCCACGAGGAGTTGAACTAGTTCAGAATAATCACAAGAGCTTATGCTCGACAAATCAGAGCACTACCCTTAGCTTCGTTACTTCCTCGAATAAAAAAAGTAAGTAGACCAGTGGTTGACACCCTCGACCAGGTTTTTGTTCACACGGTAGAAGACCTGATAGATTTGTCCCTCACCAAAATTGAACATCCTCTTAATTTAATCCCCAAAACACCATCTAGTAACTGCTTTGAGCCTGATGATTTTTCTGACGAGGAAGGGTTTAACTCAGAACACTCAGTTTCGGAGTCAGACGACATGGAAGATAACAATGATAATAATGAATAAAGGGGAAACCCAACTCAAAAAAATCAACCATGGTTGGCCAGATATGCTCTGGAAATCCTTGGACGAGTAGATAACCTTCCTTGACATCCAGAAAAAGTTACTCCTTAAATTTGACCCTGAAACCTCAGGATTGCCTGAAGACCATATCAAAAAATTCATACTAGCTATTAGACTAATGAATGTCCAACATGAATATGTAGTATGCAGGATTTCCCCCTATACTTTTGAGAATTTGGCCTCCACATGGTATTTTAACTTGCCTGTAGGGTCCATAACTAGTTGGACAAAGTTTCAAAAGGATTTTCTAGATAAATTTGTAGAAGAAACCACTACATGATTTTTTATGGTTGAGTTGTTTGCCACCACCATGTGTTCAAAGGAAGAGGTTAAATACTTCAATCAATGATTCACCACTATCCTAAAAAAATTTCACCCGAAGCTAAAACCACTCAGGAGCTGCAAATCGAAGTATACACTAATGTGCTCCCCACTTTCATTTCCATGTTTGTGAAGAGGGCTGCCAAAATAACCTTAGCTGAGAATTTTGAGGAAGCTAAAACAATAAAATTCCAAATGAAGGGATGTAAAGAAGTCCAGGTCTCGTTAGTTAAGAAGGAAGTTCAACCTCCTCCCAAGAGAGGACTCTTGTTGACTAGACCCTTAGGGAAACAAATAGAACAAGGTCCCAAAAAAGGAAGTGGAGACATAGAAGACCAACAATGCATGGTAAAGAAGTTATGAAATGAAATTATAGACATGAAAAGAAGTGCAGGGGAAGGAAACCTAGGCCAAAGGCCCTATAAACCCTTTTTTAAAAGAAATCCATCGTTCAAAGAAATTAAACCTCCACCAACCAACTTAAACATAGATATGGTAAATGTAGCATCCAACTCTTTCTGTACCTATAACCAAGAGAAACATTTTGAAAGAGGCTACCCAAAATGGGTGCATGCCATGAATTTCATGGCCAACTAGTTTCTAGACGAGGTTTCCCTTACCGAACAATCAAGTGGCTCAGCTATGAAGATTATTTATCAGGAAGAAGTTGATCCACCAGAAGAAATAACCATGTTGATATGGGACCCTAACCTACTAATGCCTTATGATGATCTATTTGAGGTTCAAGAACCACCCGCAGAGGTCTTGGTTGTGAAAACGCGAAGTAGGGGTCACCTAGTCTCAAACAACCTTGTCATGGCCCACACTTGGAGGGGAAAACAAACATCTGATCACCTGAAAGAATCTTTTGTCTCTCAAAGAAATCCTATGAATATTGATACCCGAGAATCTCCCAAGATAGACTACAACATAGTAGAAGATTTGAAAAAATTGAAGGCTAATATATCAGTCATGGACATGTTTAGAATCCCCCAGCAAAAGGAATTTATGTTAAAAGAATTGAAGTCAGTAGAAAATCCTACAACAACCATTGAATAAGGATAAAATACATCCCTCTCGGATATAATAAATAAATCAACTGTGAATGCTTTCTCTGGAGATAAGAAGGGATTCCTTTTGTCCCACCGTTCCTCTTGACATTTGAATTCTTCAACAGAAACCTCCACAATTGTTTGGTTGACTCAGGGGCATCCTATAATGTTATGCCACTATCTATATGCAAGAAACTAAATGCATTCCCTCTCAAAATTGATAAACATGTGATACAAATAGACAAAACCCGGGTGAAAGTTATGGGAGAACTCAAGGATGTCATGATTAGGATGGTGACACACCCAAACAAATTTCAAGTGATTGACATCATTGTATTAGATATCCCAGAAGCCTAGGGATTTATACTTAGTCAAGATTGGTCAGAGAAGTTAAACAGAAACTTTAGTATAGACTGGTCTCACCTTTGGTTGCCATTAAAGGGACACACGAATATGATCAGGATCCATAGGGAAAGATATCTAAAACATACTATCATCGACCTAGAAACTCTCAATGAACCTTCTTTGGAATATTTCCCCATGCTAGGAAATTATTCTTGCAACTCTGATTTCAATAATTTATCCCCCCTCTCATTTGATGTTCCTATTACTCAAAACTCTGAAATGATTTTTCAAGAAAATTTTCCCACGGTGGAGGAGGAAACCCTCTTATCTCAGGAACCTATGTTAAAAATCATGGAATAGATAGGAGGAAAGGAGGAAAGTGGTAGGAAAAAAGAAACTAATGGTTTTCACTCACAAATTTGGACCTTATACTTTGATGGATCCAAATCGCAAGAAGGTTCAGAAGCGGGGTGTATCCTCATTGATCTGAAAGGTAAACAAAATTTCTTGTTCTGTAGACTAGAATTTGAATGCACAAACAACACCATCGAGTATGAAGATCTAGTGCAAGGGATAAAAAAATCCATAGACTTAAACTTTAAAGAAATAAAGGTTTTTGGAGACTCTAAAATCATCATTAGACAAGGAAAACTATACACTGCAACTCTCCCCACCTAAGGAATTATCAACAGGAAGTGCACAGACTAATAGAAAATTTTGAAGCCTTCAACATTATAGCAATCCCCGGAATGAAGAACACGTTGGATGATTCCCTAGCCACTGCTACCTCAAAGCTATCACCTTTAGAAGACTATGAAGCCTCCTGGTTCACTTTGGAACTACTCTACAAACCGTTGGTGCCCAACAATATTTCTAATTGGAAGGTCTTCGAAGGAGATGAATAGATCATAAGGTTTTTGACCAATCATAATAATTTTAAATACTTGGCTATTAGTGATGAAATATTTCAGGCACAATTAGTAGAAACCGACCCCCATGTGAAAAAACCTGAAACAAATCAATCGACTAACAAACCAAGGTCTCACACGATACCGAAAGGAGTAGCCAATTTAGAAAACCTTTTTGACTTAAGTGAAAGGTTTAAAGGGTCAATGAACACAAAGACAGGGATTTCCTACCCCATGTATGAAACCATTAACCTAGGAACCCTGGAGAACCCTAAGAATATAATCTCGGCAAGATAGTTTCTAAAGAATAAAGGAAGGCCTATCTCAAACTTTTCAGATAATATCAAGATGTTTTTGCATGGTCCTACCGAGATATGAAAACTTACGATACTTGTATCATTTAACACACAATATCGTTAAAACCCGAAGTAAAACCCTTCCAACAAAAGCTCCAGAAATACCACCCATCCCTAGAGCCTCTCATGTGTCAGGAGTTGAAGAAATTACTAGATGCTAAAATTATCTTCCAGGTTAGACATTTTGCATGGGTAACAAATATGGTTCATGTCAGGAAAAAGTCTGGGGAAATCCGCTTGTGTGTAGATTTCAGAAACCTCAACAGAGCATCAGAAAAGGACAACTAACTAGTCCCACCAATGGAGAAACTCTTGTAGACCATGTCTAGTTTTGAGATTTTCTCCCTACTAGAAGGTTTTTCGGGTTATAACCAAGTTCTAGTTTCAGAGGAAGACCATTTGAAAACTAAATTTCGAACCAATTGGGGAAAATTTTCTTATAAACGCATGCCCTTTGGGTTAATCAATGCAAGGTAAACCTTCCAAAGGGCCATGGATGTAGAGTTCCAGGGACTAATCAAAAAATGTGTAGTAGTTTATTTGGATGGCGTACCTGTGTATTCAAAGAATAGAGAAGATCACATCCAACACTTAACCCATATTTTCGAGAGGTGTAGGAAATACGGTATATCATTAAACCCTAAGAAAACTATCTTTGGTGTCGAGGAAGGTAAACTACTAGTTCATATTATATCTCAAGCAGGAATTCGCATAGACCCAAAACAAATTAAGGCTATAGCTCAACTTCCATTACCCCACAACAAAAAGGCTATGCAATTCTTCTTTGGGAAGATCAATTTTGTGAGAAAGTTCACCCTCGATTTCGCTAAAGTGTTAAGAACCAAACATCAATATAGCATAGAAAAACCTTAGGAAAAGTACTCAACGCCTTGAAAAAGAGATAATTTCAGATAATAAGTCTCTTCGAGGGGGCAACCTCCTTTTACCCCACTTAAATGTTCAAGTACAAGATGATCCAAAATGAAAATGTCTCCTTGGTATATATAGGAGACTAGGAGGTATAATTACAACTGATGGCCTAAAGCCGACATAAATAAAATAACATTACTAATCTAAATTACAACTAATGGCCTAAAGCCGACATAAATAAAATAACATTAGTAATCTAATATGCCCCAATTTAGGGGTAATGAGCCAATATTAGGGATTAAC
>JASDQU010321675.1:0-13078 GCA_032191745.1 Picea mariana | reverse complement strand
TAGTCTTCTTGTGTTCCATCACTTGTGCGTGCTCCAGAAACAATCGATTTCCATCAATGACAACCTTGACCATCTGCGTCATCTCTGCTATAGCCATATCTCCAACAGGAACTAGATCTAGGAAAACTCCTTATGAGGTGAAATTTATAAATTTGCAATAGAAGTCCAAAGAAAAAGGAAATTTATGCATAAAATATATAGAACAAAATAGGTCCCCTCATTTCATTTCAAAATGGTTATTTTTCATAAATCTATCTAAAATTAATATTTTTTTATAGTGTGGTTCCTGTTGATTAATTGGGTTGGTTTTCATTGATGTCAACCCTTGAAGAAAGTCTAGTGGTGAATTCTAGTAACACAATGGTTTGGGTAACAGACCCAAGTTTGTCTGCTTGATAATGGTATGTGTTTTGAGATATTTTTAGGTAAGACTATTCCATAAGGATAATATATGTCATGCCATTTATGGTGGTATGTGGAACGTCACATAACTCCTCATAGTTAGAGAGTTATGGCCATGTGAAGTTGGAGAACCCTCATGAGTCATCTAGAAGCCCTAAAAAGTCAAAGTGTTTGCAAAATAAATTATTTAAATAATAAATTTAATGGAGAACTCCCTAAAATAAGGAAAGTGGGATGCTACATGAAAGTATAAATAAGAGGTAACACTCTCTCATTTAATCGCACTTGAAAATATTGAATATCTTTTGTTGTGTGAGGCTTATTGCAAGTACTCATTGATAAATTTGAAGTTGTGAAAGTCTGAGGTAGTATGAAGGGTTGATGAAGAAATATTTGGAATTACAGTGAATACAAAAAACCCTAATTTCTGAGGCGTATGTAGGCTCACAGTGTATTAGGGTGCATACATATGCGGGCTTACAATGTACTAGGGTGCATATGTATGCAGGCTAGAAGTGTATTAGGGTGCGTACATGTTGGTAAAGACATGGAAAATTGAAAATATGAAGATGAATATGTTCTAGATTTTGAGATCAATCTCCCAAGAAGGTCTACAGTGCTCAGATACATCAGATCTATCCATTGGCTCAAAAGGTATGTCTTATTTCTATGAATAGTTGGATTTTGATGTATGCATGAGAAATGGTTATGGAGATTTGAGAATTCTCCCTAGAGAGATTAGTGGTTGCATGGGATCTTCTGTATAAGTCAGATCTATAAAAATACAATGATGGTATATTTATCATTGATACTTCTTGTTGAGGCACATCTTGTTTTTTTTGGCATATGGATAAGCGTTTTTGTGGTATATGGTTGAGAGCTTGTATTATGTATTGAGAGGCTGAATATTAGAAAGGGTTTGAATTCTAGATCATGTGAGGGTTATTATAATTATTCATGATTACACACACTTATAGCACATGAATAGAGAGAGATATGTATGAGGATGCATGCACAGGGTAAAAATGCAGTCTGGATACAGTGACATGTTACATATCTATGTGAAAGAAGTCACACAGGGTCAGAAGTTTTCAGAAGGAAGACAACCCTAGTTTTCAGAAGGCATATGCAGGTTGCATAATAGTTTGGTAGCATACATACGCGAGCTGCATAATAGATAGGGAGTGTACATAGTGTGTTCATCACTACAGGTTGTGTACCTGTTGTATTTTTTTGATACATGTTCAGTTCGGGTGCAGATTGATTACCGGGAAGTTGTACAGGTTGGTTGCAAGTCAGTGGTACATATTGATACATTTGTAGAATGGTATATCTCACAGTGATAGTGTGAGAGTGGTTCCATCATTGAACTTCTTATTTAGGGTGGTTGGACGAGGCAACAACAGGTGGTTGTAGCCACCTTCTGGTTGTAGCTAGAAAACATACGGGGTTGTAGCCACCTTCTGGTTGTAGCTAGAAAACATAGGGGGTTGTATCCTCCTTCTAGTTATAGCCATAGAATTGGGGAGTCAGAGCTTCCCTCAATTGGTACCCTGATAAACTAGGGGGTTGGAGCCTCCTTCCATTTGCAGTTGGAAAACAAAGGAAGTTGGTTCTTCTAATGAATGTAATTCTTCAAGACATATAAGAAAAATCATTTTGTGGTTTTATCCCGCTTTGGGTTTCCACGTAAAATCACTGGTGTACTGTGCATGTGTATGATTTTTCATTTTTTCATTTTTTTTTACACGAAAAATATTGGATGATAATGCTACATTGATTAAAAAGGATTAAATTGCTCTATTACTGATTTGACCCCCTCTTAGTAATCCAACAATTGGGATCAGAGAAGGTTGCTTCAGAAATCAGTTTAACCACTGAAAGGTAGATCATGGATAGCAGCAACATGTATAAAAATGGAATACCACAGTTTGATGGACAAAAGTATGCATTTTGGAGCATAAGGATGAAGACATATATACAGGCACATGGATTTGAAATTTGCCAATCAATTGTAGATGGATACACAACACCAGTAGTTCCGTCGATAAATGACAAAGCAACGAAACTTAGTCAGAATAATTTCAAAGCCATAAATGCACTTCTGAATGGTCTTTGAGAATCAGTATTCACCAAAGTTGCACATTTTAAATCCGCTAAAGAGATTTGGGAAAAACTTCGAAATATTTATGAAGGAGATTCAAAATTCAAAGAAACAAAGATTCAAACTTACAGAGGTCAGTTTGAACAACTTAAGATGAAGGAAGATGAGAATATTGAAGCTTACTTTTTACGATTTGATGAAATAGTAAATGCAATCATGGGATTGGGAGAAGAAATCTAAGAATCTGTAATTGTTCAAAAGGTACTAAGATCTCTTCCTATGATATTTGACCCTAAGATATCATTACTAGATGAAAGAGCAGGTCTAAACTCAACAAGCATGGACGAACTAAATGGAATCTTCAAAGCATATGAAATGATAACTGAACAAGAAAATACAGATATAAAAGAAGCATCTTTCAAAGCATCCAAAAGGTTAAATAAAAAAGAAAAAGAACATAGAAGCAACAGTGATGTCTCATAAGATGATGAAGAAGTGGCCAACTTTGTCAGAAGATTGAACAAGGGAACCAACAGAAGGTATAGAAGTAAGCTTCCTTTGATTTGTTTTAATTGTGATGGTATTGGTCATTTTTATAACAAATGTCCTCATAATAAAAAGAGAAATGATGAAGGTTACTTAAATAGCAAACAAACATACAAGGAAAAAGAACCACACATAAATTTTTCAAGAAAATCTTATGCACCAAAGAAGACATCTCATCATCTGATGAAGATAAAGTCAGTGACAGTAAGACATAAAGAGTTATATTCATGGCAGTATAAGACTCTAATAAAGAAGACTCCGAAGAAAAATATGAAGAGGTCGAAGAAAAATATGAAGAGGCCGATGTTGACTACCGAGAAGAATTATTGTGTGTCATAGAATTTATCATAAGAGAAAAGAAGAAAAACAAGAAACTACAAGTGGAACTAGACAAGAAAGAATACACTCAAGAACTAGAACAAATGATCACAAATTTGAAGGTTCAAATAGAAGAAGATAAAATAATTAAAGAAGCACTCAAAGAACAACTAGAAGAAAAAGACAGGATCATTGGAAATTTGGAAGCAGAGATTGTCACATTAACAAAGGATATTCAAAATAAAAATATACAGAACAAATCAAAAGTTTTGGATGACATTATCATCAGTGAAAAACCTCATCATGACAAGTCTAGAATTGGATACAATCAGACAGAAAAGGGATCAAGCTCCAAAACAACAGAGAAAGAAACATATCCAAAAAGCTATGCAGAAACAATCAAAGGGGATATGAAGATCTACAAGAAAGATTGCAGGGACACTCCTCCACTGAGAATATTAAGATTTCAGAATCAACAACTGACAGATAGGCCTCATGAAGAAGAAGGATTCATAAGAGTACCTCCTTTCAGAAGATCTTCAATTCCCAGGTATAAAACTATCTTTTTTGGTTTATTTTTTGCATGTAATAATTTTGGACATAAATTTGTGAATTGCATAGCTCACAACAGGAATGTAAAAACCTTTGAAAGTCATACACAAAAGGGTTATCCAAGAAGGCCTAGTGAAACAATAAAAAAAAGTTACAACAGGTTTGAATCTTTGAGCACTGAAGTGGAATGCTACAAATGTAACAACTTTGGACACATGGACAAAGATTGTAGAATGTCAGTCCCTCCTAGAGAACCGCAAAAGAATAAAAACAATCACAGACATGAACCTCAGAAAAGGACATGGATAATAAACTAGAATCAGTATAGCAATGAAGAATGCACATTCTCTCTACAAGCTAACTGGAAGAAAAGTGGTTGGTATGTTGACAGTGGTTGTTCAAAACACATGACAAGTGATAGAGACAAGTTTCTTACATTAAGAAAGGAAAGAGATGGATCAATCTTCTTCGGAAATGATGATTCAACTAAAATCATTCGAAAAGGCACAGTCAGAATTGGGAACAAGAATACCAAGGAAGAAAATGTTATACTAGTAGAAGATATGAAACATAATATTCTAAGTGTGAGTCAAATGTGTGACCAAGGTCATAAAGTTACTTTCGATTCACAAAAGTGTGAGATACAAAAATAAGTTTCAGGAAAATTGATTGCAACAACTGTGAGAACTTCAAGCAACATATATGTCTTAAGTGAAATTGGAAATGAAAAGTGTTGCCTAGGAAAGGACGATGAAACTTGGATATGGAACAAAATTATGGGTCACATACATTTTGATAACCTTGTCAAAGTTAGAAAAAGGGAAGCAGTTAGAGAAATTGCCCAGATCATGAAACCATCCAACACTTTATGCAAGCATTGTCAACAAGGAAAGAAAACAAAGACCAGGTTCAAATCAAAGGAACATTCAACGACAAGACCACTATAAATTGTGCATACTGATCTAGTTGGACCAACTACAAAGGGTTTAAAAGGTGAGAAATACTTTATGTTATTAGTTGATAATTATACAAGAATGACTGCAGTTTTCTTCCTCAGGAATAAGTTAGAAGCTTTTGAAAACTTCAAGGTCTACAAGGAAATGGTTGAAAATGAAATGGATTCAAAAATCAAATGCTTGAGATATGATAATGGAGGAGATTTCACTTCAAAGGAATTTATGGACTACTGCAACAGGCATGGAATAAAGACAATTCTTCATTGCCAAAACACCTCAACAGAATGGAGTTGTTGAAAGAAAGAAAAGGAAAGTACATGAAATGGCTCAAACAATGCTAATAGATTCCAAATTGATAGATATATTTTGGACACAGACAATGCATACAATAGTTCACATTCAAAACAGAGTAACTCTCAGAAACAACACTGACAAAACTCCCTACGAGCTATGGAAAGGAAGACCAACAAATGTAAAGCACTTCAAAGTTTTTGAAATCAAATGCTACATCAAAAGAGAAGATTGTAGAATGGGAAAGTTTGACTCTCATGTGGAAAAAGGAGTACTTTTTGGTTACTCAAGTACAAGTAAATCATACAAGTGTTACAACCTGAGACTGATCAAAGTTGTGGAAAGCATCAATGTAACAATTGATGAAACAGGTAGACAAGAATTAAAGGAAGAAGAAAATGAATCAATGGAATATCTTTTTGAGGAAGAAGTAGAAGATGAAGAAGAACTAGAAGGGGAAGATGAAGAGGATCAGACAGAAGTAGAAGAGCAAGTACAACAAGTGCCTCCAAAGACACCTAAAAAATGAGTACAAAAGAATCATCCTTCAGATCAGATTATCAGAAACAAAGATGCAGGAGTTGAGACTAGAAGAAGAATCCGTTCACCAGAACAAACGCACCTAGCACTCTCATCTACAATGGAACCAAATAGTTTTGAAGAGGCCAGCAAGGATGAATTTTTGAATAAGGCCATGGATGAAGAATTGGATCAAATAGAGAAGAATGACACTTGGAAATTGGTTCCAAGACCAAAAAATAACAATGTGATTGGCGCAAAGTGGGTATTTAGAAATAAATTGAATGAAGATAGACAGGTTACAAGGAACAAAGCTATATTGGTATGTAAAATATATGCACAGGTTGAAGGAATTGACTTTGAAAAGACATTTTCTCTAGTTGCCAGAATGGAAGCAATCTGATTGCTCCTAGCTTACGCATGCTCCAAGAATATTAAAGTGTATCAAATGGACGTAAAATAAACTTTTCTGAATGGAGAAATTGAAGAAGAAGTCTACATTGAACATCCAAAAGGATTTCAGTTGTCAGAGAATGAATATTATGTGTGTAAAATGAAGAAGTCCTTGTATGGTCTAAAATAGTCTCCCAGAGCATGGCACTCTAGAATGGATAAATATCTACAACATGCAGGGTTCATAAAATGAAGTGAAAACAACAACCTCTACATTAATGTAACTCAAGATAGTATTTTATTAATTGAATTTTATGTTGATGATATTATTTTTGGAAGTACTGATGGCAGGTTAAGCCAAAAAATTGCGAAGGAAATGCATAATGAATTTGAAATGTCATGAATTAGAGAACTATCCTTCTTTATGGGTCTTCGGATACATCAAAGAAATCAAGGAATTTTTATTTCTCAAACCAAGTATATCAGAGAAATGCTAAAGAGGTTTGGAATGGAAGATTGCAAACCAGTTATCACTCCCATGCAAACAAGTTGCAAGTTGAGAAAAGATGATGATTCAAAGTCTACATATTAGAGGCAATACATGTCAATGATTGGTAGCCTAATATATGTGACAATATCTAGACCAGATGTAATGCAGACAGTTGGACAGGTGACACGATTTCAAGTAGCACCAAAGGAATCACATCTATTAGCAGTGAAGAGTATTTTCAGATATCTCAAAGGAACAAAAAAGTTTGGATTATGGTATCCAAAAGGGAAGGATCTATCACTTATTTCCTACATAGATGCAGATTGGGCAGGTTGCATTGATGATTGATGAAGCACCAGTGGAGCAACATTCTACTTGGGTGAGTGTTTAGTATCATGGTTAAGTAAGAAAAAATCATCAATATCCTTATCTACAACTGAGTAAGAGTATATTGCAACAACATCATGTTGTACAAAGGTTCTATGGATGAAAAAAAATCCGACAGAGATACAGGTTGAGTATGATGAGCCCATTCCAATCTATTTTGATAATACAAGTGCCATTAGTATCTCAAAGAACTTGGTGATGTACTCCAAGACGAAGCACATTCCAATAAAGTATTACTTTCTACAGGAACAAGTTGCAGAGAAGAACATCAGAGTTGAATATGTGGTCACAAAAGAACAAGTGGCAGACATACTTACAAAACTTCTTCCAAGAGAATCCTCTGAGTATCTTTGCTAGAGAATCAGAGTAATTTTTACCCGAAAATGAATGCTTTTGAATGCTTATCTTATATGTCTTATATTTACACTAGGAAGCACCATAAAGAGGATAGTCCAAGTTGGAAGATCAATTTTAGGAAGATTTCAGTTAGGGGGAGTATCCCCAAGGACAACTCCGTTAGGGGGAGTAGCCTCGAATGGAAAGATACCTTTTCCATTAATGACAAAGGGGGAGAGATTTATCAGATGTAGAGCACAAAGGCATGGTTCTAGGGGGAGTGATGGTCACAGGGGGAGCATGGGTGATATGACTTCAATATTTCATGACATGACTTCAATATTCTATCATATTATTGCCATCAATTCCAAAGGTAGACATTCTTGATTAATTGGGATGGTTTTCATTTATGTCAAGCCTTGAAGAAAGTCTGGTAGTGAATTCCACTAGCACAATGGTTTGGGTAATGGACACAAGGTTGGTTGTTGGGTAATGGTATCATTTTTGATATATTTATAGGTAAGACTATTCCATATGGATAGTACATGTCATGCCATTTCTGGTGATATGTGGAACGTCACATAACTCCTGATGGTTAGAGAGTTATGGCCATGTGAAGTTGGAGAACCCTCATGAGTCATCTAAAAGCCCCCAAAAGTCAAAGTGTTTGCAAAAGAAATTATTTAAATAATAAATTTAATGGAGAACTCCCTAAAATAAGGAAAATGGGATGCTACATGAAAGTATAAATAAGAGGGAAGTCTCTCTCATTTAATCACACTTGAACACATTGAATATATTTTGTTGTGTAAGGATTATTGCAACTACTCATTGATACATTTGAAGCTAAGAAAGACTGAGTTTGTGACATCCCCCAAAATAAAAAATATTTTTGAAATTTAAATTTGTTGGAAATTTATTCCGTTTTTAGTAAATTTGAATTTGGAAAATTTTTGCCATTTATGGAAATTCCGAATTTCAAATTTGATGATTGTAATTAATTATTATGACTGTTGGGCAGAGACCTGATTTGACCCAACTAACTATTTGACTATAACACTTGTATGAAAGAAAAATATTTTATATTGATTGCAGGAGGACAAATGGAACATCCATGTTAAATTTAGCTGACCATGACTCCATGAGTGGGGAACATGTTGGAACTACCTGTAGGCTGATTTTTACAAGTGGAAAATTAGTGATTTGGCCATTGCCAACCCCTGAAAATCAGGGATTTAGAAAGATGCGAAAATTCCCAAGGGAGGGAAAAGACCTAGGAAAATTGATAAATAACATATGTGAGGAGGCAGGACGCTGTCGAGTATGATGGAAAAAGAGATTTTTGACTTTCCCTTTCTGTTATGAACACTACTGAGTGAGTGTGAGGCAAGAGGAAGCTGGTGGAATTGAAATACAGTGCTGAGGAGGAGTTTTTTTTTTCCAGGTTCGCCCTCATGGATTCATGGTCAGGCTAGGGGGTGAATCGGGCAAGTGATTTTTGGCTGCCCTATTCTACGGTTATGAGGAACATGGTTATTCCCTTTGTATTCCCGCTAACTGTTCCAGATATCTAAACCCTTCCTTCTCTATGTGAATGATTATAACTATTTGCTGTAATGCAACGACGTGAATGACTATTTGTTGTAATGTAACTATGTGAGTGATTATATATGCTTGTTGTAATGTATCTAATTGTACTAAGTTGTGATGGCTTCCATAGATGATATATGTTCATTGTATGAAGTTTTATAGCCAAGGATGAAATTCTGGGATTAAACCTCCTGCATTAAAATTTGAAGGTAGATTTATCCATGTGCAAGTGAATTGAAGGTATAAAATTCATCTACAGGTAAATCTTATATTTGTAATCGTAATATAAGACAAATCTATCTATGAGTATTCAGATTGAGTAGGTCGGTATATATAATCACGTAGACTTATATATGTGTGTGTGTGTGTGTGTGTGTGTGTGTGTGTGTATAATGGACATAGATATAGATGTGGTAGCACTGTGTATAGATTTATTAAAGCAGATTTATTGAAAGTGGTAGAAAAACTCATGCATACAAATATCTTGTCATCATTTTAGACATTCAAACTCTGCCAATAAGAAATCAACTACATCTCAAATGAAAATTAATTGAAGCGAAGAGTCTAGAAATTCCTCATAACTTACTATAGTAATATAAGTAATACATTGTTCTTTTATAAGATAATGCTGAGGTAAAATTCGAAAATAGTTATTCTAGAGCATACAAGCGAAACTGTCGTGAACGATATAGATTAAGCAATTATAGTTCTGTGTATACAACATGCGATTTCAAAATCCTACCATCCCTTTGGCCTAAATAATGAGGAAAGTACACACACACACACACACACACACACACATATATACTTCTGAAAGAATAAAAAACATAAAATCAAACTTTACACAGTCCATATATTTAATCTAATTAAATGGTATTACATATTTAAACCATATTGGAAATAATTACAAGGAATGCTGAAAAGAGATAAAAGTTTTAATATTATAGATCTAGCATAAGTAGAACCAACATCTAGAGTTTGAAAACAGGGCCTGTCTTCAAGGCAATAACCCTGGTATTAAAAATTTAGGGTATGACAAGATCCAAAACAGAAATCGGTTAACAAATCTTTCTTTTACTCCAACAAACAGGACAATTCTGTAGAAGAAAAATTCTGCAAAAGTTATACTGTAATCATCGAGACCAAATCCCCTTCTTCCAAACCCGATGAAAGTCTGAGGGAATCAAATCTAGATGACCCCCTTTAATTTTGGCAACCATGACTGTTCGAAAATCCAGAAGGATTCAGAAGGGAACTCGATTAACATTTGCACCAAATATGGGGACGAACACCCAAGAGCATTGCATAGATGAAAAACCTGGAAAATTCACCTTACAAGGATTAGAAAGGCATACTTAAAGAAAACTGGAAGAAACAAAAACAGAACAATAATTGTTTTCTTTTAACACCTCATGTAAAGTCTGTACTTAACTTTCAAACCTGGCTCGCATGACCCTTCCCCATTGATTTTTTCGCTGGACAGTCACTCGGGGTCGAGGATGGATGGATGTTAGCTCACTGATGGGTACCGTTGCATCAAATAGGGCCCATCATTAGAGTTGTGTATAAATTCAAAAAAAAATAAAAATGAATTAAAATAGTATAATGAATATCCTTATACCACAAACATAATTGATAAATAGCGAGAGAAACTATGCTAAGCCCATTCATACAAAGATGTTGAATATTAATGGAGTGTTTTAATCCTTAAGAATTTCTTTCATACCAAAAAGCGTATCTAACTTCTGAGATTAGACTATCTTTTAAAAAGAAAACTGTTAAACATAATGTGCATAGATGTCATAAAAACTCACGGTACAAGAGCTACTCATTAGCTGAGTTATAGACCCACTTTTACAAGGAATATATTTTTAATTCAATGATGGTTACAAAAACCCTGGCCACTCATTCGAATCATAATATTTATAGAGAGGACAAACAGTATTTGAGAAAGGTCAAGGACGCTTTACTGGTATCGAAGAGTTATCTCTACATGCCAGAGTCAGAGAGGCCCTTGGTTCAATATCAAACAACCAGTTGGGACCACGATGGAGGCAAGGGGTTTTCTTACGACGCTTGGTACATTTTAGGAAGGAGTTCTTCCGCGAAGCTCCACCCTTCTTTATATAAATGAGATAGCATTTACAAAAAAAAAGAGAAAACCTCAAAAGGATGGAATACACAGTAAACAACAAAGAATGCAGTGATTGTAACCAAATCAAATAAACTAGAGATATCAAGAAATGTATAACCTTTCCATTATTCAAACTACAGACTGTAGGGTAACCTTCATATCAAACGACCCAGTAACCAGAATGATTTTACAATATAGAGAATTCCAAAAGAGCCACTAACTAGAAGCTCTTACCTTATTATGCAGAGTTCTGATGGTAGAGACCAGTCCAATACACCTAACCCCAGAACAATATCACGGCTTCAACATTGAATAGTTACAAAGAAGATAGGATGACTCAGTAATTTGTTACAGTGAGCAACACAGATTCAAATTTTTGAAGGAAGACTAATGCAAATGATAGTTCTAGGGCCCATCTTCTAGTTTACGGATGGTTAATGGTGTCCTTAAGTCAGTACTGCAGTTAGGGCAAGGTGGCGAGATTTTGGGGAACCCTTTAACTCGTGATAATCCCAAGAGACTGTTTCCAACATGTCGTAAGTTCCTTGGCAGGAGGGTCATTATACCTCCTCCACCATATCTGAGGGTAGTCCCATCCAAATCCATGAAATGGAATTGACAGGCATTCTCGTCCTCTGGCTATAAGTTTAGTTAGGGTTTGCTACTCGAATAGGACGCTGGTTGTTCCAAAAAGGGGTGATGCAAGAACTGGATTTGTAACTACCATCTCCACGCTTGGTAATCACGTTGTCTATGTCCACGTATATGGAAAGGAGCGCATTAATTTCACTATCACCCAAACCCGAAGAAAACAAATCTAGATTCCACTCCAACATTTATGAAGAGCCATTCTTAGTACCCCTCTCACGTTTGGCCTGACTGGTGCAATACCTTGGAAAATGAATCATGTGGATATAGGACTTTTGTTTAAAATTTTATGGCACCATAAGGTCGATATTAATATGATTATACATATAGAAAATTACTTAGCTATATAGTGGCACATTTATTCGGCCATAGATATATATATGCACAGGTATATGAATTGTTGCGTGATCATTTGTGACAAAGTTGTTGTATAAATTCTTTGGTATGATTATATATGTATAGTTTGGCCGGGACAAGAATGTAGCCTAGGCGATTAGGATAATGAAATACTATTAGGATTACTAGGAGTCATTCTAAGAGGAGGTAAACTTTATAATATCACTTATAAAATAACGATGGTAAGTTTCAATGTAGAAGGAGAAATGTTTAAATCTCCCTTGTAGCAAGATTGAGCCAGATATGTCTTTGAATTTAGAGTCCATGCCTATATATATATATTGGTAATTAGAGGTACATTACATATGGTATTAGAGAAAAAGTTACAATATTGGTCCTAAACAGCGCCACATGTAACATCCCACTCTGGCGCACTAAGAAAACTTATTATTTGAGGACACTTGCTCGCAAGTGATCTGGACTGTTATGATGTTAGACCATTTATACTTGATTATGATGCGATTGACAGATCACATGATGTGTTACTATTTGATGTAGACAGGTGCTATTGACTCATTTTTATTGAGTGTGCAAGGTTCTTGACCTTGAGGATGCAGAGGCATCGGTGGAACCCCCTTGGACTCCGGACTGAGTCAGGGAGTGTGCTTTTGGGTTGATATGTTTACTATGATGTTTCATTTGATTTGATGATTTGATGTTGACGTTTCTGACATGATTGTTGATGATGCAGGCTAACGATAGGTTGTCGACCAGACTCACATATGGAGTAAAGGGGCCACACACGATTTGCAGAGAGGTTGAGGGAGAGGGGTGGAAAGCAGCCTTTCTACTGCCTGTTAGCACTCCCACCGTGGCCCGAACTGTAGGTTAACGATTACTTAGTTCGAGAGGATCCACGATGCCGTGAGGGCAGATTGCGACAGTCGCTCACGATGATTCTAAGGGGTGCGCAATAAGGCGGGGGCCTTATTCCTTAGAACCCTTAGTGTCCCACAAGTTCACCTGGCGGAGTATTGACTCCAGGGGTTATAGATGTCTACCAATCAGTCCAGTTG
>JASDQU010321672.1:0-13078 GCA_032191745.1 Picea mariana | reverse complement strand
TCGGGAATTTTGGATGGGATCCAACGATCAACGACGCTTCTCCTCCAAGTTTACACATCCTTCTTACTTGGAATAATTTCGACTCTGCACTAATTCCTCCTAAGCCTATGTTGTTCTTGTTTGTCCATCGATGTACATTCTGATCTTTCCATCTTCATTGTTGTACTTGCCATCAATGAAAATCATATGCTATCTGTTAAACATTTTCCAACAATACCTTCTGCACGATATCTTTTCCAACATAATATCCTCCTACTATTCCTTCATGGGATTCTGCTAAAATCCTTGGTCTTTCATGTTCCAACACATATCTTCTCAAGATGTTATCCATGGCCATCTTGCATAAGTGTCTTGCAATCAACTGATAATATGCAACCCGAACTACCATGTTTTTTTTTTGCGTGGTGTTTTATTCCTGTGGCATAGCCCCTGTACTCAAGTACTATATAATGTATGCAATGTATTCATTGGTGATCTAGACTGAAAATATTTTTCCGTCGAGGAAATTGTCCTCTAAATTTGTAGGTTCCTCTCCATTTGTGACCCTTGATAGGTGGCCAGGTCTTGCATTTAGCTTCCCTGACTTGACTATTACTTCAAAATCAAATTCTTGAAATAACAGTAACCATCGAAAAATTATCCCCCCCAACATTGTCTTGTTGAATAGGTATTTGAGCGATGAATGGTCTATGAAAATCTTAAAATGTTTTCCCAGTATGTAATGTCTGAACTTCTGTAGTGCATAGACCATAGCTAGGCCTTCACTCTTTGTAGTGTTATAATTATGCTCTGATTCTGACAGTTTTCTGCTAGCAAATGCTATAGGATGATCCAATTCTCTTCCTCCTGGCTATGCCAAAATAGATCCAAGTGCTATGGCCGATGCATCTACATGTACGTGGAATTTCTTATCCCAGTCTGGGAATACTAGTATTGGTGATGTTACCATCTTTTCTTTCAATGTATCCAGACCGTGTTGACAATCTTCATTCCAATGAAACTTTGTATCTTTCCTTAGCAGTTTCTCCATTGGCATGGTAATCTACTATTGAAGGAAAATCTCCCTGTGGACAGGTAGATCTCCTCTTGAGAGCTAGACTCTTAAATCTCAAGACAAAAAACACTTATCGTGGTCACTGATTTCCTTTTAGGTCTACATAAACTAATGCATGAGGAAGAAGGGGGAAATATGTACCTTTTACTGGCATTTGTCCCTACATGCTCTGAGTTGAGCTCCAATCCTGAGCCCCTCGATAAGCCCTGTAGACAAATGAAGACACAAACAACTTCCTATTCTATCAAGATTAGTTCAAGATAGACCTATCTACTTGAGACAAATTCATGTGAGATCAAACACAAATTAGAAAGAAACATGCCAAACGAATTATATTAATGAGATAATATCGTTGCTTACAACCATGGATGAAGTGCAGCAGCTTTTCCAAGCTCTCCTTGTCCAACCCTTGCTCAAAATCTCCACGATCAGAATGACAAAAACTTCACTGATTATTCTCCTCTACTTCACTGTGTGTTTCCTATGAGATCATAGGTTTCATGCTTCTAAATCCTCTCTCAAGTACCACTTATGAGATCATAAGTTTGGTATCATTCCCAATCCCCATTCACCATAAGAAAGCCTGCTTATATAGGTTTAGAGAGGCTCAACCACTTGAGATATCTTTGGGGTAAGTTGAGAATTTTCCTCCTTGAGTTAGGGATCTTCCCTAAGATCATGGTTGGACTAGGGATTCGAATCCAACTGCCTTCCAAGATTGAAAATATCTTTCCCCCATTCTTCTCAACAAACCAAATGCTGCCTAGAATAGGTAGCGCTCCCTCAAAAGGGGTGTCAGAGCATTATAACGCTCCCTAGCAAGGTTTAGGGGGGTGCCAACGCTCTCAAAAGTAGTAGCGCTCCTTCAAAATGGAAGAGGAAGTGTTATAACTCTCCCTAACAGTTTATAGGGGGGCGCCAACATGCCTGAGAGAGGTATAGGGGAGCGCTCTCTTCTAAAAACCCAAATTCAATGGTTCTTTTAGATGGAAAGAGGTACATAACTCCAGTTAACCATTCCTCTTCTTCCAAATCAAGTGTTTGAGGTGTTTCAAGTGTCTTTTTGATGTCGTTATAAGTATGACATAGGAATCATGGTAGTATGCTTTTCTTGACACTTGTGACACTTGTGAGAAAAATGCGACACTTGCGACACTTGTAATGAGGACACTTGCGACACTATCGAAGTGAGTAATTTTGATGTGTAATTGATTGCCCCCCAAAGTATGAAGTTAGAAGATGAGAACTGATAACTAAAATTCTTTGTAGACTTTCAAGCAAGGGTATAGATGTAGAGAACCTGGTAGAAGCTGCACACAAACATCCAACAAATATTATGACATGTTTCAAACCCAAGGCAGACATACGTATGCTTGGGTGATCAAGACTTGCAAGATATGGCCGCCATAAAATACACTGTGGATCCATAATTGTATTGATAAAAGGTATAGCCACCGAGGATACAGTGTGGATCTATACTCTTATGACCTGAACTGATCGTAGCCACGAGGAATACATAGTGGATCTATGAGATGGCAAGACATAGCCACAACCAATATTAAGTGGATCTATGTGACAGTATATGTGTCATGGTTCAAGAAAAACTCCGTCTCAACCTGGGCAAAGTACATATCAGAGTGATCACTCAACCCAGGGTATTCTTACCGATATCGATGTAGTACGAATCTAACCATGTGAATAGATGTACTGATGTCAAACATGGCAAAAACCACTTGATTACCGGTCAATGATGTAAACCATTAACAAGCACGAGGGATATCAGCATTGATGTCGATGATTCCCAAGGTACTCTAGTACATTCCAATGAATGTGAATGCATGAGATGAAGACGAATATCCATGGAATCATCCAATCAGAGGTCAATGATGTAAACCTACTGTCGAATGTGAGGAGGCCTGCCATTGAGGCATGCAAGTCCCAAAGTACTAACTGGTTTCTAAGTCTAGTTCCTGGATAATGTGTTGAAGTCGACATGAATAGACTTGTCGAAGGAGGGCCTTGATGTATCCCCCATCAATGACACAAAATGGACACAAAGATGTAATTGGTAGATAAAATGAACATGGACTGACATGGGTATTGAGACAAGATATTTGTGATGGCTGACTCTCGAGGCAGATACTTCCCTTGAACACTGAGGCACGACAGCAGAAACATGACATGGACCAAAACTTGATGATGCAGTGGATGTTGTGACTTACGTCAGGTGACCCAAAGGAATATAGGAAACTCAAAGGATTGGCTCAATGCAGAGGTTTAGCAGATTGAAATGCATGAAAAGACAAGGTGTTGTGTCCAAGGGCGACCATAAGAGTTACTTGATGATGTTCTCAAAAACTGTTTGGTTTGTTTCTTTCAAATTTTTCCCCCATCCAAATAGATGAGTACCTCTTTTTGATTTAATGAGATCGAGGAGGGTAACACATGCTTGATATAACTCACCTTCGGTAAGTTCCTCTTCCTTTTTTTAATGAACTGGAAGAAGTAAGGGTTCGGTCCCATATGGGTCTGTCGATGATTGTTTTAACGAGTCCAAAGATAGAAAACTCAAAGTTTTTTCATGATTATAGCGTCTGGAAAAACACTTAAAAGAGAACTCTCTCAGTTCCTTTTTCGTATAGTCTGATGAGACTGAAAAAGAGATAAACTATTGCTCAAAATACGTTTTCTTCAAATACTTTAACGAGTGTGAAGAGAATAAGGTCGCTTGGCAATCTTTTCATGTTTAGAGAGTCTAAAAAGAACTTAAAGATGACTCCAATGTTGTCCTTTTTCGTAATGTTAGTATTGTGAGGCTGAAAAAGAGATAAATTATCACTCGAAATATGCCCTTTCAAACATTTTAACGAGTGGGAAAGGAAGCAAGATCACTCGACAATATTTTCATGTTTAGGGAGTCTGAAAAGAACTTAAACGACACTCTAGGGGGTTCCTTTTTCATGTATCCATACAGGTCCAAAAAAGAGATAAAAGTTTACCAGGATGCATTCTCATGTATTTATGAGCACGAGAAAGAACAAAGACTAAGCTTGGTACGCCCCTAGCTTGAAAATCTAGTGGCTTAACTCTAGAATGAGAATCAAACGTTGGAGACATGCCCTCCGAGATTCAATTCATTCATCAACTTTGAGGTTGTCACCAATTTCTCTAGTAGATGAGAAAAAAGAGAAGGGTGGATGAAAAGAAGGTTCAAGAGAGGTGATTGTTTCATTTTTTAATGAGCTTGACATAGGAAAAGAACTATGCTCAAGGCCTCTATTTCATTCTTTAACGAGCTTTCCACAGGGAAGAAAAAATATGCTCATGGCCTTTGCTTGATCATGGCTTCCAAGAGAATAACACTTTGGAAAGATACCATGTCAAGGGAAAAAACTCAGTCATGGCCTCCAGGAGATCTTTGTTGGATGGAATATAATCACTTGGGAAGGAACACATGTCGAGGTTCGCGATAGGGGTAAGGAGATCAGGCTCCAATAACCTTACCAAAGAGATCACCATGTCAACTACCAGATCTAAATCATCAGAAGTTGAAGTCATTGGAGACAATGCCACATAATTGACATGTGGTGGGGGCGATACTGTCTGCATATAAGAACCATTTAGGGAGGTAATCCCATCAAGACAGATGAATGAAAGTTTATTAATAGTCACAATTCTTCCATCATGAGGGAAAGATATCACATGGAAAAGAGTGGACACAATAGATTTCATGGAATATACATAATCCCGCCCAAGGAGTAAAGCGAAATCCAAGGGGTCTCTGACTTCCATGAAATCAATAAAGACAGTTTTCCCTCCCAAAGTTACGGGAAACTGAGGGAGGGTCCCTAAAGGTTGACTAGTTATTTTGTTAAAAGCTAACAAATTCTGTGTAACCGGTGCAAGCTGCGAAAAAACCAAAGCATACCAAGCAATAGAAGACAAAATACTAATGGACGCACCTTTATCTATCAACATTTGAGGAACATCCCGACCACAAACATGTATTGTAATTTGGAAAGGAATGTGAGAGGGAAGACGAGGTCTAGTTAGAGCAACCCAATAAAAAAGGATGGCCTCATTACTTGGAGGGGGTTTCACGGGAGAAAGAGGAATTCTCCTCGGCACGGTAGATTTTGTATCAACGAGAAAAATATGGGCAGTATCAGGTTTACTCTCTAGAGGGATAGTAGATTGACCGATGATTGGATCGGATTGACCAAAGGTGGACTTGGATTGACCACTTTGACACTCTTTAGAGGAAGGGTGGGACTGACTGAGGAAGGGACTGGATCAGTCACTTTGGCACTCGTCAAAGGAGGAGTGGGTTTCACCGATGATGTAACCAGAGAAACCACTTTGGTTTCATTCTCTGAGGGAAGAATGGGGTCGACGGGTGGAAATGGATCAAACTCTTTGGTGTCACTCTCTAACGGGAGAGTGGGATCGACCGAGGATAAAAATTGATCGACCACTTGGGTTACACTCTTTTGATGAAGAGTGGGGTTGATCGATGACAGAACTAGATCAACTACTTGGGTTTGTAGTTTAATCGAGGAGGAAACTAGATTGACCAACTGATCAACCAGACTGACCGGGGATGGAACCGGATTGACCAGTTCATCAACTAATGATGAGTTGGGGGAAATATTACGATAACCTTTTGGAAGTTGAAGTTTTTCCAAAAGAGAAGAAGCCTCATCCATGCGAGGACAAAGGTGAGAGTAATGATCACCTTCACATAAAATGCAAGGGAACTTGATAGTTTTCTTCTTCTTACCAACCTTAACATCACTAGTTGATGGGGTATCATCGACATGACCAACATAGGCCGACGACGTGGAGGACCACATTTCTAAGACCTTGATAAGACCGAGGAAATTCCTCATAAAGTGGTAACCCTTACAAAGACTGCAAGGGAATTTGGGTTTCAGATTCTTCATTTTAATCTTGTTAACCTCATCAACACTCCCAGTACCATTAATGGTAACTGGTTGCTTAGAGCCAACATCTGATGTTGTTGGGGCCTTGGTCTTTTCTGGGTTTTTCTTCTTGTTCTCTTTCTGTTTCTTCTTCTTCTGATCAACTTGGCTACTTGATTTAGATATTTCACTAGGCGAAGAAGGAGAAATGGAAGGAGACTTGATGGACGAAGAAGGAGAAAAGTTAACATGAGGTTGATTTGTGGGTGGTGTAATGACATCTAAAGTGTTAGGTGCAGTTGAAGCATTGGGAGGATTTGGGATCATTGGAGTGGGTAACAACCGAACTAGTAATCCGATGGTGAGTCCTTGGAGACTCAGTGTGGCAATATACGAAGGACCAAAGTTTCCAAATGAAGGAAAGGTATAAGGTTCCCTAGGAGAAGGGGTTCCTCCATTGGTACTCTCGAGATTTGATGCCATTAACACTGACTCGACCTAAGGTCCACTAAGTAAAACAAACAACACACGCTATGAATCTGAGAAGCAATCAATCAAACAAACCTTCCTATGATGAAACCACTAGTTGGTGATGAAATCCAATGTCGCGAGATCAAAATAGGAAGGGGTGGGGATAGAGCAGGTGGATTAGTTATGTTGGCGACCTGCTTAACAGACTTATGCCTTGGTGCAAGCTTCCATGCAGTAATTATGGATTTACCCTCTAAAGAGCCCGAGTGATTTTGACCAACGTTTGTTCCAGGTACAGTGAGACTTCCCTTCACTGTCACCTTGTGTGGGACCCGAAAGATTATGGCTACTAAGGTCACCAATTCTTAGTCAGCCCCTGGGCAGGTACAATCGACAGTCCAATTGGAAGGTATGGGTAGGATAACAAGTCTAAAATAAACTCGAGATGATCCCACACATAATCGTGGGTATACCTTCAATTTACCCCCAATATACAATCCGACCACTACAGATAGTTGAACCACGGACAGATAATCTCCATAATTCACTCGAATGCGACCTCGTGCGTAACCCCTGTGTGAGAGGGGGATCCCAGAAATCCTATACAACAATTGGATTTCACTCTCCCTACCGAAAGATACTAAGTTGTTTGATATCTTTGGAAATTTATCCTTTCAACCTATTCCAAATCCCTACACCTTAAATTAATGTAGGTTTGCTAACAAAGATGTAAAAAATCTGATAAATTTTAGTTTAGCGCTTGATTTTTAAGGTTGTTGTTACTCAAAAGGAAAATGGCATGGACAATATGGTGTTTTGACCGACTCGTAGGGTAGGGGAAAATGGCTAATGGATCATAAAAAAACAGAAAAAGTGATCTGAAAGGTTTAAAAGGGTAGGGAAAAACCAAGGAAATACAATAGGATTCATTCCCCATTGGAGTCGCCAATTTTTGTTGAAGGAAAATCTCCCTGCGGACAGGTAGATCTCCTCTTAAGAGCTAGACTCTTAACTCTCAAGACAGAAAATGCTTATCATGGTCACTGGTTTCCTTTTAGGTCTACATAAACTAATGCATGAGGAAGAAGCGGGAAAGATGTACATTTTACCGGCATTTGTCCCTACACGCTCCGAGTTGAGCTCCAATCCTGAGCCCCTTGATAAGTCCTGTAGACAAACAAAGACACAAACAACTTCCTATTCTATCAAGATTAGTTCAAGACAGACTTATCTACTTGAGACAAATTGATGTGAGATCAAACAAAAATTAGAAATAAATATGCCAAGCAAATTATATTAATGAGATCATAGCATTCCTTATAGCCATGGATGAAGTGCAGCAGCTTCGCCAAGCTCTCCTTGTCCAACACTTGCTCAAAAGCTCCACGATCAGAATGACAAAAACTTCACTGATTATTCTCCTCCACTTCACTGTGTGCTTCCTATGAGATCATAGGTTTCATGCTTCCAAATCCTCTCTCAAGTACCACTTATGAGATCATAAGTTTGGTATCATTCCAATCCCCATTCACCATAAGAAAGCCTATTTATATAGGTTTAGAGAGGCTCAACCACTTGAGATATCTTTGGGGTAAGTTGAGGATTTTCCTCCTTGAGTTAGGGATATTCCCTAAGATCATGGTTGGACTAGGGATTTGAATCCAACTACCTTCCAAGATTGAAAATATCTTTCCCCCATTCTTCTCAATAAACCAATTGCTGCCCAGAATAGGTAGTGCTCCCTCCAAAGGGGTGTTAGAGCATTATAACGCTCCCTAGAAATTTTTAGGGGGGTGCCAACACTCCCAAAAGTAGTAGTGCTCCTTCAAAATGGTAGAGGACGTGTTATAACTCTCCCTAACAGTCTATAGGGGGGCGCCAACATGCCTGAGAGAGGTATAGGGGAGCGCTCTCCTCTAAAAACCCAAATTCAATGGTTCTTTCAGATGGCAAGAGGTACATAACTCCAATTAACCATTCCTCTTCTTCCAAATCAAGTGTTTGAGGTGTTTCAAGTGTCTTTTTGATGTCGTTATAAGTATTACATAGGCATCATGGTAGTATGCTTTGCTTGACACTTGCGACACTTGTGAGAAAAGTGTGACACTTCCGACACTTGTAATGACGACACTTGTGACACTATCGAAGTGAGTAATTTTGATGTGTAACATCTACGCATACCATTTTATAAATTTTTTGTAGTATCCTGTGTGTCCCAATGTCTCTCTTAGTTGACGAACTTTTTTTGGTGGTGGAAGGTTAACGATTACTACAATCTTTGTAGGATCTACTAGTAAGCACTGTTTGCATACTATTTGGCCCAATAGTATCCCAAACGGTGTTCCAAAGATGCACTTATTAATGTTTAATGATATCTGGCATTGCCTACATCTTTCTAACATTAGCTGCAAGACCTCTTCATGGTATTTCAAGATACTATATATTGTCCAAGTGTACTTCTAGAAACTGGTGGATAAATTCCTTAAACACAACTATGGCTACTCTGGAAAATATTGTTGGTGCATTATTTAGTCCAAATAACATAACCGTGTACTAGTAGGATCCCCATTCTGTAGAAAAAGTGGTCTTATATCTGTCTTCCGATGCTATCTTGATATCATGATATCCTAAAAATTCATCGGTGAATGAATACACTTCATGTCCTCCTATGTTCTTCAATATTTCATCCGTGAAGGGTGTAGGGAACGGGTAATGTAGGCATTCATCATTCAAATTCCTCAAGTCGACACATATTCCTATCTCGCCTTGTTTTTTCTCCTGAACTACCATTGGGCTTATCCTTTCTAATTCTTCCATAGGTTCTATGATGCCGGCTTCTAGCATCCTATCGATATTAGCTTTGAATTTTTTCTTATATATCAGATTTAGTTTGTATGGTCACTGTCTGATCAGTCTTGCCTCAGCTCTGAGTGGTATCTTCATTTCACCTAGCTCTCCTTCTATGCCCTTCATTTCTGTGAACATTGTGGGGGAACAAGTTGTTGTACTCGCATAGTAACTCTGTTATGATCTCCACTATCTGCTCATCCTAGTAGTCCGCATTGTTGGCCATTTTGGAATTCTCAACTGTCCCAATGTTGACTTTCTTCACCTCGATCAGTGCAACAATTACTTCTGATTCTATGGGTGGACCTTCCACTTCTCTTTCACCTTCCTCTTCCTCGATATGAATATCACACAGGTCAGCTTCCTTTGGTACTTCTTCTTGCACATGGTAGCATGACAATAGTTCTTTCACTGCCTGTCTATTTCATTGTTGCTCCTCTGTTATGAGTTCAAATTTTGGTTCCTTAATGAATATCACCCCTCTTATTTTTTTACGTGATACATCTATGTTGGGGTTCTCATGTTCAAATGAGAAAGTTACTGTAAAGTTCTTCTGTAGTATCGTCTAACTCGTAGTTCCTCTATGCAGTTCCTAGTTTGTATACCAGTTTATTTGGATTCCCTCTAAGGTATGTATGAAATGATGAGGCCATTCCTCTGGAGGTGTCATTTTCCACAACGTTCTACACTTCTCCAAGTGTTCCGCTGGTGCCCCCTATCCATTGTAATTTTTATTCTAGTTGCTTCTCTGTTCTGAGCCAAACCTTATGTCCAGTAACCGCTTACATTGATACCAATTCTTGATTTTTTCCTTGTGTGTACCCCACCATCTTGCAGGTGTGGCCTTGAGTGCTATATCTAGTGCTAAGAGTCTCTAATTTTCTAATACTTGATCCTCATACTGTGTCAAGAATGATTCTATATTGTTTACCCCTTGGAACTTGGATGGTTCCCTTATCTCTGTACCTACCCATATTACTTCACCATCTATTGTTGCGCATATTCTTGTGGAGACTTCGTGTAGTTTTTGTTTCCAATTTTCTAAACCTGTATCTGAGGCTAACACACATGAAGTAATTCTTTGCCAACTGAGTATCCCATGTGTAGTTGGGTTTATGTAATAATCATCTCGTGCAGTTGTTCTGTACAAATGGATAATTTCCTCCAAGTCCAAGAAAGTAGGCTCTACAAACCTCTCCCCTTTTGATGGGCCTAATGGTGCAATGACCTTGTATCCTCTTGACTCAAATGTAATTTTTCGTGTTTTTAAGTTTATTATGGCCTGGTTATCAAATTCCCAATCCAAGCTGAAAAATCTTGGATATGGTGTTGTTCCGTCCACTATATCAATTACTTAGAAGTCTGCTTTAGTGCACACTCCTTTCAGTCTCCCAATTGGTATAACTTTGTGTTGGTTTGCTATTTTTAGATGAACGGGTGAATACCCTAATGTGGGCTCTCCCATACATTGCCATGTTTTCTTGGGTAATACATTGACTTCAAATCCTAGATCCAGTATGATATCTCCCATGTTGAAATCTCTGATGTTGGCATTTAGCCTGAACTCCCTACTTGTTCTTCTCCTTGTATGTAGGTGATTGACTGTTTTCTGTTCTATTTTTTATTCTATCTCTATGTTACATATTTCTAACATACTTTGTAATATTTCAACAGAGGATGGATTGTTTAATATTTTTACACATGATTGCAAAAATCCTTTGACTGTACTTACTTGTCCCAGGGGATACATTTCTTTGGTATGATCCAACGATGGAGGCATTTCGTACTCTGTCACTTTGTTTCTATGCTACACGGTTGAGGTCAACATGGTGTCTGGATTCATACATTATTGTCTGTCTTGCTTAAATGTTTCCTTCTCATTCTACCCGTCAAACTGTTTCCTTGGTTTGACATTCTTCTTTATCCATTGGTGTTGTACTGTCTCTTGTCAGACTACGTCGTTCCCTGTTTTAACTCCTCCGTGTGTAACTATGTTGATGTTTCTTCCGTCGTACCTCGCTTTCGATGAGATCCATTGAACATTTTGGTTGTTATGATTCCTCTTTTCCTGGATCTTCCCTAATAACGTAGGACATTATTTCATGTCGTGATCTGATGCACGACAATACATACAAGTCGTTGGTGGAAGTGGACAATCTCTTGGATAGTGTCCTGGTTGTTGACAGTTGTGACATACCATTGGTCCTCTACCTCTTCCAAAGCCTCCTCTTTCTCGTCCTCTGCCTCTATAGCCATTTTGATCCCCTCGTGATGTGTTATACTGAGGCACCTAATTATACTGTGCAATATTCTACTGAGGTTGCGCTGTGTTGTACTGTGGCTGCGCGATATTATATGGTTGTTGTGTAGTATTATACTGTGGATGCATAGTGTTGTATGAGGCTGGTACTTGGTTAAACTGGGGTCTGTCTTTCCCAATCATAATTTCTTCCTGCACCCTATATGCATCTGATGTCCTCTCTCTCATCGACTCCATAGTTCTACAGTCTTTGTCATCATGGCCCACCGACATGCAAACATTTCACTATGAACTCTTTGGGAATGTCTGGTACTTCTCCATCATTGGGAAGTGATATGGAGTGTGACCCTATTTCTTACATATTTTTCACCATAGTCCTCCTATTGGTAACGAATTTGGAATTCATCGTGCCATATACTGCACGAATGTTGGACATTCATTCTTGTGGTGTCCTTCCATCCTACATGTGGTACACCAAACAACTTCTCGTTTGTCCTTATTTTTTTTCTGGTTTATCTAGAACGTTAAGTTCTTCAAATCCTCCTTCATTTATTCGATGGTTGGAACGGTCTTCTGATATTGGTTTTCTTCCAGTTGCATGGATTTCTGTAGAGCCTCTGCCTATGTTTGAAACTTATGTTGTCGCAGTGGATATTTCAAGTGTGGTAATAATGAGTTGACGAACATGTTCCTGTGTTGCATATCTATCATGAGATATTTCAATTTTCCTTTTAGTCGCTTGAATATTTGGTCAATATCCCATACATATTCTTATGGTTTTTGTCTAATTTCTATCATCTCATTCATGTACTAGACCTAAGACATTGAATAATGTCATCAAAAATTTCAAAATAAATCAAGTCATATAGCAGAAGAAGCTCCAGGGGAAATTTTCCAAGACAACAAGAAACATGATTCTTGGCACCTCACAAGGAGGGTACCATCCCCAGGTGGAGCCACTGTTATAACCCTATAATTTATAAGATCAATTGATGATTGTAATTTTGTTCCTTTAGTGTTTTTGACTTGCAGATAATATTGCATTCTACAAAAGAAAAGAAAATAAAAAAGAAATAAAAAATGAGAAAAATAAAAAGAGGGCATAAAATAAAATGGATAAATCCCCATGAAATGATAATGACATGATACATACAGTTTAAACATGGCCAAGGATTTTAAATTTAAGTATTTAGGATTAGTGAATAAGCTTGGCTAAATTGTCTAATATCAACTAAGTAATTAGGTTAGCTAGTGAATAAATTTGACCAAACAGTCTAATCTTGGTCAAATAGCCCCAAGGTAGAGTATTTTCTTAGCCCAACAGTCTAAGTTGGGCTAAAGGTGCAAATGAGTATGTTAGAACATAGGTTAGTTAGTTTCTCTTCAATAAAATATGTAAGATGATCAATGAAAAATGCATGATCTTGATGGTGAAATGTTTTTCTAACCCCATGGTGACAAAAGAAAGGGAATCATTGCACAAAACCCATAAAAGGTCATTAAGCCTAAGTTTTTCCTCATATA
>JASDQU010321669.1:0-11087 GCA_032191745.1 Picea mariana | reverse complement strand
ACCATGTTGAAGGCATTTGATGGCCACATTTTTAAGCCTCAAGGAATGATTTATGCCTTTCCTGTGGAGTTAGGTCGAAATATTATCATTTTAATTAATGACCCCAACAAATTTGAGGTTTAAGTTTCCACACAACATACAAATTTATCTTAGAAGGGATACCAAAAGGATCTATAAATTAAAGACATGGAAACCTCTTACTCCTCCAATTTAAGTTATTATGAATTACCCAAAAGTGTTATAATTATATTATAAAGTGTGGTTGGAGATCATCCAAAAACCAACAAGTATTTGATTTTGCACAAAAGTGTTTCCTGGTTCAAATATCTCTCCCCCCACATTAAAGTGTGCAGAGTTGGGGTTAATAGCTCCCACTAATTAATCAAAAACATTTATGGATAAAAATAAATAAAAGATTTTGAAGTGTGAATTTGAGGGCCAACAACAATAGTTAGTATCTTAGCATCATCTCTCACAATGAAGAGAACTTTTTGTAGCTAAAAATGTATACATAGATGATCCACTATGAACATCTTAGAACCAAAATATTCTTAGTTTTCGTTGCAGTGTCTAAATATGGTGTCATTGAAACGCAACAGTGCATTGTAGAACGACATCAACAAAAATTGTGAGTGTAGTGGACTATGAACTCATCATCCACCAACCACAAAGTCGTGGTCAAGACACAATAATCCACTCCCCTTACACATATGTCTCATCAAAAGTCTATAAGTTTCTTCCAATCTCATGGGTTTGAAGCCCTAGAATTCATCCTTGGTCAAAAACACCTTCAATCTATAAAGTCATCTCGACTTTGTCTCATGATCCATTTTGGATCAACCTTTGCAGTGAAAAAATGGGTGAGAGGTGGATTTTGAACTATCTCATGTGAAGCTTCAGTCATCAACCTATGATGTTTGGGGCAAAGAGGAATTTTTCTCCATATTAAGAACTTTGGGGCAAAGATCCCTTGATAGAACTCTAATTCCTTTTGGAGAGAAAAAAAGAAAAATTATTTAAAGGAGATAAATACCAAGACCTTACATCTGTTATGATGATATCTAAGAACCCATTTAATGTCTTACAAGACCTAAATAAGGTTGTCACGGTGTATGACTAGAATCAAATAAAATTTATTTTCAAGCAACGCCTTATTGTTTGAAGCATTGATCTTAAAATATTGTCCATTGTAAGACAAGGGATGATCACTCTAGAATCAAATGGCATACCCTTTAGAACCACCTAAATGAAAGTAAATTAAAGGCTTTATTGGAATGAAGTATGCACCCCAAATGACACACCAAATAGGGTTGGTCAAAGTCNAGAAGACCTTTTAAAACCTCACTAGGACACAATGCCCCATTAATATAACAAACATGGCATTTCAAATCCTCATCAAAACCAATATACAATGCCCTTCAACCCTACTATTAAGGCCTTTCAGTGCCTCACTGAAACAAAGTATTCACCCTTGACATGAGGGCCTTTTAATGCTTGAATGGAAAAAAGTAATTGCCTATGATGACTTAATGTCTCTTTGTTATCCAAGGGTTGATAAGAGAATATGTGGAAGACTGACATCCTCATTGTAGTTGCTAATGGTTTCTAAGGAGACGAAGGACTAACTATTTCATTTCATTAGCTAAAGGTTTGTAAGGAGATGGAGTGTTGACTTAGAATCAGGTCTTTCAACATCTCATTAGAATGTGAAGCCACAACTGACTAATGAATGTGAGCTTCAAAAAATGGAACAAAGAATCAACCACCTTAATGTAATGCTCACAATTCCCACCAAGATAACCACTCATATCCTTACTCTACAGGTTTAGGTCTACCCATATTAGTTCTTTGATATTATTTTTTACTATGGATTGAATTTGATTGGTCACAATTGAAGACTTTAATCCCCTAGTGCACAAACTTGTGTTGATCTTCTAATGAACCCTTTAATATTCATCACATTTGGATGGTATGGCCTCACAAATGCTCCAAGAGATCTTGTCCATGGACTCCAATAAGCTTGGAATTCCTCAATGTATGGGAATTCCATGACTATTTGTTGACTAGATGGTGGCTTGGAGTGTTTGGTTGTGAATACCTTGGTTAACCCTAAGGTGGCATCTGCAATGGATGCCTATAGTTGGGTGGGAAATTAATTATACGTAACCAATTTCTTGGACCATATTGGTGAGATGATAACCAATGTTCAATCTTTTCTCTCAAATATCTATCTATAACTCTACATTTAAGTTTGAGTTCTTCTTATGAATGTATTTCGAAATGGAACCCTCAATTTAAATGAGTATGTGCATGTTTATTTCTAATACATTAGTTAATTGCATGCATGTATGAATTGAAATGACTTTAGAATTTAATGGGTTCAAATTTATATTGAGATTTTTTAACCAGGTAGCATCCCATCCCCATAGGTTGGGAAATATTTTGAAGGGGGTGTTACAATTTGATTGTCTTTATTAACCCAATCGACTACTCGACTACCCATTTGACCTCTAAGTTGACTCTCAACTATCGGCTGACTTCCTCTAGAATATCTAGAGGTAGACATATTGTTCTGATAAATAGTGATGGAGTGATGATAATCACAACAAATTCAATGGTAATGGAACACATAAAATCTACTTGTAACATAACCATAAACTAACAATCCATCTTTTTTATTACTTCTTGAGAAATCAGTTGCACCTTGTAGGCACTTTTATTTCCATTGTAGAGGGAACATACAAAGGTACCATGTTAAGCTATAAAAAGCATCAATGGATACCTTTTTGGAGTTATTATTTTCACATATATTAAAAATTTCTAAAATAACCCAAAACTGTATATGTACGAAACTTGAGAATTTTCATTTCTTGTATTGTACCCACTTTTCCTTTCTTGTTTCTGGTAACATAGATAGGAATATTAAAATTGAGCTATAAAGTTCTATATTCTTCCGAGCTTCTACAAGATTCAATAGATTGGTACATAATGTATATGAAACTTTTTTACTTTGTTCTGGAGTTAAGAAAATGAAATAACCATGTATATCCTCTTGTTTCCATGTTGCACATGAAGTAAAATTTTTTACAATGGATTGTATAACCTCTTATCCCTAATCCAATAACCATTATGTTATATTTAATGCAGTTATATAGTGGCATAGTTGCTAATAATGTTGCATGAATGCATTCTAGTTTTTGTTTACACAAAGGAACTGAAAGTTGAACAGTGCAAGCCAACTCATGTTGGATTGCCATTTCTTTTTCAACATTGTCCTTTCTAACTATAACACATTCAAAACCTCGAGAATGTCCAATTAAGAGGAGAAATTTTTTATCTCTTAAAACCAAGGGTATCCATGTAAGAAAAAAATATTTACTTTTAGAGGAGCTTCTACAATCTGCTAGTTGACTAGAAATTTTTCTCACATATGGATCTAGAACACCTCTGTGGATCAGAAGTGAAACAATATACGATGAATTGGTATCAAATATAAATACATCTTAATGAACCATGAAGGATTGATCTTGGGTGATATATTGGTAATAGGCCACCTATTTCATCAACTATATCTAAAAGGTTGAATCAAAGTTTTCAGTTATAGAGGGTTTTGTATTCAATATCCCCCCAAAGACCATGCTTGAGCACTCATTCATAGCTCCATTGGTGGATAATGATAAACAATATTTAGAAATGGACGCTTCATTCTTTAATGATTTTTGGTTTGAGTTAACACTGCCTAAGTAGAGCTTTTGATTGTTTGTCTAAAATCATTTATTCTAATGGGTACATGAGAACCAACCCCTAATGCTCTCCTTGCAATTTATTGCTGCAATATTTAGACTCTCCATAGTAGCACCATGTTACATCTACAAGTCCTTATGAGAAAACCAATTAATTCAACAAATCTCAAACAATATGATGATGATCATGATCTCATAGAAGCTAAACTAGTAATTGCAAAAGAGGCCAAAATAATAGCAATTGCAAAAGACACATTTGTCTTGTTCCTACACTCCTCTAGAATATATTTCTTCACTAAGTAAAAAAATATAGAAGTTAGCATCAATGTAGGGTGCGATGCCAATAAGAGATGGCCCAACTTCTTTGTAAAATGACACAAATCCATCCTCAAACATCATATTTATTAAAAATCCTTGAACATTCTAAAATAGCTTCTATGAATGTAAAATATCTGATTTCCTTCCCACAATACAATGATCATGAATTTTCCATTATCATAGAGCAACAATGTGGTTCCACAAGACACTGAATAAATGCGTGAACCTTGATATTGGAATCTAATTATTTGTAACTTTGAGATCTATTAAAACCTTCCCGGCTGCACAACTTTCAAAACTAATTTCTCTTTCCAAAACTCACAGGGGTGTTTAGTTTTGAATTACAACACAAGAATACTTAGAATTCTGAGAAAAAAATTCCAATGACCATTTTAGAGACCCGCAAGAGAAATATTTCCTATACCAAAATAATGAGAAACTTCAACACAAAGATGAAGTACTTGTCTATGCAGAATACCAAGTCCCAAAGTGCAGGTACAGAAAAGCATGATGCAAAATAATAGAGAAAAAGACTAACAACATTTTATATTTACTCTCATATCATTATTTCTTTGGATACACTTCCGCAACAAAGTCCAAATCTAGAAAATCAATTCTAATCTATCGTTTGATGCAAAACAGTTTCAATATACTTGTAACTACAAATGAGATCCACCTGTTAGAAATGCAACTCAATCCCATTCCCATCAAAGCGATGTGGAGTCTGCACTCTGAATTTCAACAAGTTCCTAGTTTCATAAGCTGGATGTAATTGTGCAATCACTTGTGCGTCTAAATAAGCATCGCATGAAAAGCACCACACTGAAAGATCGCTGCAAAAGATAATGGAAAATCTTCCATATATTGGCGAAGAAACCTAGTTACATGAAAACACAGGAGTTATTGAAAATATACCTATAACTGATAGCCAAGAAATGCCCAGTGTTTTCATAGTGATCAAGCATGTGGCCATTGATGAAGTGGCTACAAAGAACCTCTTTACAGCTAAGACAAATCCAGTTTTCTACAGGATGGTCACACCTAGAAAACAAAAGAAGGGGTGTGAAAATATTTATACGCATATATTCATGGTTAGAGACAGAATGTCAAAATCCCATCTTCCTTATTCCATCAAAATCTAATAGGGCAGAACACTTGGATATCTTCCAAGATCTTTTAAATTTATAATTTAATCATCAATTCTGGTTATTAAAACAACTAATAGTTCCCATGCTGAGCTCTGTTTCTCAATTATAAGCCTTGTAATAAGAACAAAATTCTACATTGTTGATTTTTCTTGACTAATACAACTAACGATGAACTTCCACACAAATCATATGAACTTCCATGGCCTGCAGTGAGCAATACATGGAAGTTGCAGGAATCCCAAGATGTGCCAAAAAAATGCAGAGAATTGCGTGAAAGTTACTGGTTATAATGGGCCATGCTCCTGTGTTGCGAGAGGACCAAGATCTGTTTGTTATGAAGCAAGGCTAGGGTGATATGTTGCAGGATATGAAACAACCCACGGGCATCTCACACAAAAGCATGCACAGAAATTCAACCCACAACTAGGATTTGTTGTGTATGCTAGATGGACTCGATGTGCAAGGCACAAGCTCAGTATGGCATGCCAAAAAAACAGGCTCAGGCTCACAGTGGATATGAATGCCAAAACAAATTTTTCCATGGTGTTTTATCGTTGGCTTGGGCAGAGTGGTTTTGGGCATCCTTCTTCCTGTAGGTGTTATAATTCTACATTTATGCATCAGGCTATTGGATCCTCTTTGGGATATCCTTTGCACAATCCAAGAGCCAGTTTTTGCTGTCTCTATTTGCAGAACAAAGTCTCTTCCTCTAAAACAAAAGATAACTTTGCTATTGTAATAGCTACAGGGGGGCATTTGCAATTGGGGAAAGTTTGGTTCTTTTGGAAACTGAGTTACCTTGCAGTCTTAGGATTTAGTTTGGAGGATGTTCTGGTATCAACCTGCTTCCTCATAATGGAACCCCAAGATCTTGTGTATTTTAGAAGAATTTTAAGGACCCACAAGGAGATAACCCAGGAAAACATGACCTCAATATTTTCCCTTGTCTCAAAACTTACAAAAATTATGAGCACACTTCTACAGGTAAAGAAGCAGCTAGCCATCTTGGAGATAGTGTAATCTTCTTAGGCATATGGTAGAAACAATTAACAAAGAAGCTCTCTCAATGGCATCAAATTAGCATGCCTTAGTGCAAGGGAACAACGAGGAAGAAAACAAAAAAGAACAGATGATCGAAGTCATAGACATTGTAGAACAAGAACCAGCTTACAACAGAGAAGGACCTGATGAAGTATCAAACCACCACTCTTTCCTCTAGTTTATGTTTTGTAAAGCAATTAGTATTTTAAGAGTTTTTTTCAGGATATATAGCAGTAGATAATTTTTGAAAATTTTGTCGTAGGATGTCAGAAAACTATGTATAATTTTTTCGACACACTTGTTGATAGTAAATCATCAATGATTAAATATGTACTAACACTGCTAACAATTCTACTGCAGCCATTTTGATAATACAAATTCTCTAGTTCTTGTTAAAAAAAAACATGACTGGTTACTTAACTAGAAGAATGGAAAAGGAAAGCAAGAGCACTTGATAGGTTTTAGTCCCATGGGGTGGCCAAACCTTGAAAGGGGCCTAAAAAAGAATTTTATTACAAGGTAGCAAGAGCATTAGGAGGTTAGAAACTTGATAACCATGGATAATTATAATGGCAATCCAACATCGAATTTAATGAAACATATGATGAGCCATACCATGCTCCATATTGCAGTTAGAGTCACAGTACACCAGGCCCTGATAAGACTCAAGCTTGCTCAAGCTTGTTATGGCCTCCCTGAATGAGCTAGAGTTGATATTATGGACTAGCAGTCTTCCTTTCTGGTGTTTGATTCTGTTCTAAGGTGGCTTTTCTATGTGAGATCGGAGAGAAGAATGGTGGGAATTCCTCAATGAAAAGGCCCTAGGAATCCTAGGAAGGTGGTAGCACTCCCAACAAAAGTGATTTCTTCACAGGCTCCCATCCCAAATCCCTTCAACACCAAGGAATGGCAGAAAAACTTTATGATGAAGGAAGGCATTTCCCACAAAGGGAAAACCTCGTACAATATAAGTAACAGGAAAATCAGAGTGTCCAATGTTGTAATCATTGAAGTTGAAAAGGTCTGAGAGAATGCAAAAGGATCAGTAAGGATCATCTGTTCTAGTGCTTGGAGAGCATTGAACGAAAGATAACAAAAAGTCTAGACTTCATGCTGCCCTAAATGTGAGAATTCAATTATGATCTGGAGCGAGTGATTTGGGGAATTGGTGTCCATGCTATGGGAATTTAACTCGTCAACCTGGTACATGTTACGGGGCACATTATGGAGACAGTACAAATCCATAATGATTTTCTTCCCGGTTCCAACCACAACAAAAGTACATGATTATTATGAATAAGAAATCAACTACAAACAGAAATTCCCGAAATAAAGAAAGACAATCCCCCAAAAAGATGAAATTTCAAAACCGGATGCCTTCCCTCCTGCCATTGCACCTAGAAGATCAATATAAAATGTGTTAACAGTGGAACAAGAGAATATTTAAAGAAAATATTAAAATCACTGTCACATACCTAGTCATTTACTGCTTAGAGGAGTTTGGCCCTCTCTTCTTTCCAAATGTAACCACTGCAAAGTAAAGCAGTAGTGTAAAAAAATTCATTTAAATTATGTAGTTTAATGTTTTATTTACTGAAAGCACAAGTGTCCTTTAACAGATTCATTGCACAATACATTCACATGTTTCAGCGCACATAGTTACCACATACAAACTCAGATTGAGAAATACAAAAGAAATTAAAAATCAAATGGAAAAAATCCAATATAAAATCATACAGGAGCATACACAACTCATTAATACAAAAAACATGCAAATTATTCAAAATTTTAGAAAATCATAGAAGGTAGAATCTATAAATACATAATTAAATAGCAACCATTCTACACTAAAGCTTGTAAGAAAATCATTAACATGTCATGTAAGGATAACTTGAAGAACGACAAATGTAAAAATTTGAAGACAGACATACAAAATACAAATAAAACACCATAATTGATGAATCATAAATGAAGGGTCAAGACTCTCTGACAAGCATTATGGATTTTAGGTGGACCAGCAAAGTCCTTGTATTGGAACAAAAAGTTCACATATTTTGGGTTTTCTGTGAGATAGGGTTATTTGTAAATACAAATTGCTAATTGAATCAAGAGTGGAGATTTGTGTTAAATATAATGTAACCTCAACAGGCTGACTGTACACTGCCAGCTGTCCTGGCTAGCTGTACTTTCTATTCTTGATTTGCTTGAGCCTATTTAGCTCAGCTATTTTCCACTGCATAGTACTTCTTCAGACTTACTACTTCAGAACTTCTTCATGTACTCATTTTGTACTCTTCTTCTTATATTCTAATATATTGTTTTCTATTCTATTCTTTTTCTCTGCATTTCTTTCTTCACAATTTATCATGGTATCAGAGCTTCAGCTGTAAGCCTCTTCACACAGGCTGGAGAGAAACACGATCCTCAAATAGCGCAGAGCTTACACAGATCTTGAGAGCACACGACACAGAATTTTTCACAAGGATTGGAGAGCTGGCCGTCATACTCTCCAAAGATCCTCGCAAGAAACATCCATGAGGAAGCAGACCGTCATATGCTCAAAATATCAGCGTAAGAAGCTCACGCGAGGTCGCAGAGCATACTACACTCGAAAGTTTCGAGGAGCAGAAACACGAGAAGGAAGCGGAGACCGAAAAGGAAGAAACAATAAAGATTCTTGTACAATTTTCAAGAATCATCAAAGATTCACGAAGAAGAGCTGCAGGACGCAGGAACATTTAAAGAACTCGAAGAATTCATTAAAATTCGTTAAATATTCCTGCAGAAGGCAGAATCCTTTAAAGATTTTCGGAAATCGCTCAAATCTGTCAAAGCTTGTAGCAGAGAACAAAGAACTCGTGAAATTCTTTCAAATCTTTGAAAGATTCATGAATCTTTCTCCCACAGGAGAAAAGAATTCATATCAAGTGAAAAGAATAGTCATTGAGGCCGTAAGATTCATCCTGCGAACGAATCCGAAGCGGGAAACCAATTCAGAAGGGACGAAGTGAGCGTGGAAAAGGCGAAAGAGTTTCAGCCATTAGATCTTCCGCAGAGGACCGACTGCCATTGGATCAGCAAGAAAGTGCATGAGGTTTTGTCCTCTGGAGCGCACAGGAGAAATTCGACTTGCGAAGTCACGAAATCATTTGGATCGTCCGTCAACAAATACGTTGCAAGATCTCGGCATTTTTCTAACTCGCAAGGTGTAAAGGTCAGAAGACTGTCGTGAGAATTTGCGAATCCTAACATCACGAGTTATTCTAGACCGTTGGATCGAGATAGATCATGAGCTGTCAATCTGATCTTATCGCAAAATCGGGGATTGGGAGTTGGACGAGCGAAGGAGATTTCTCTCCAAAACCCCGATACACGAAATCCCGACATCACAAATCGCGAAATCCCGAGAGGATTGTTGAGCTGTCCATCTTAGAGAACAGGTGGCAACAGATACAAGCGCCATCAACTTTTCGGCATTTCAAAGTTCGAGATATCGGAGGTCTTGTTGACAAAAGGTCAGGACACTCCACGTTGAAAATCCCAAAATCACGATTCACGAAATAGCGAAAAGATCATAGCCGTCCATTTGTTCGGACACGTGGCGAACATCGAGGAAACCGTCAGCATTTTGGCAACTGGGGTTTCAAGTTGACAGAGTTATTTCTGTCATCGGGGGTCACAAATCGCGAAATCTCGAAATGTAGGAGGACCGTCCATCTGGAGGAGACGCGTGGTATCAATCCACGTTCTCGGGAAATTTTCCGAAAAAGAGATTTCGGCAAATCGACAATTCGGACTTCGGGTTTTGAAAGCGCAGCATGACGAGGAATCACAAGTCGCGAAATACCAATTCATGAAATCCCGATAGGATCTGGACCGATAGATCACAGGAAGATTTGGACTGTTGAGTTGTCCAAAGGAAAATTTTGGCATTTCGCTGATAGTGCTCTAATCCTTTCGGCGCGTGGTCACATTGCACGGTGACTAAGGCCAAACTCAAAGCCATTAATCCCTCTTCGGCACTTCGGAAATTAGAAGTTGGAGCATTCAGAGGACTCGTCTAACGAAGTCCCGAGGTCAAATCAAGTAAATATGAAATTTCCCTCTATTTTTTTTCTGAATTTAAAAAAAAAAAAAATATGGCGTTGTCTAGCAATTTAGGACCAACTCAGGGTCCGATTCTTCTTGGAAAGAACTACGAGTTCTAGTCTCTTCAGATGAGATCCTTCTTGCAAGCACAAGAGTGCTGGGATCCAGTAGATCATGGATATGTGGAACCAGATCTAGCAGAATTGTCCGCCATGACTAATCAGCAGAAAATTACTCAGGCAACACAGAGAAACAGAGAAAATAAAGCTAAATTTTGGATTCAAAATTCTGTGGATGACTCGATTTTTTCAAAAATCACAGGCGCTGGTACTTCAAAACAGGCCTGGGACATCTTTAAATCTTCCTATCAAGGAAATGATAGGGTCAAAACAGTTAAACTGCAGACCTTGAGGACACAATTTGAGACTTTAAGAATGATAGAGTCCGAAAATGTGGATCAGTTCATGACCAGAGTCATGGGCATCGTGAACCAGATCAGATTGATTGGTGAAACCATCACTGATCAACGCATTGTTGAGAAAGTCCTCAGAAGTTTACCAAAGAAATTCGAAAGGGTTGTAACAACAATCCTTGAATCCAAGGATCTGTCAAGTTTTCCAACAGATGAATTAATTGGTTCTCTGGTGACACATGAGACCAGACTGCATCTCACAGATGAGTCAATCTCCAATGCTTTCAAAACTCAATTTTCCTTCAGCAGAGGGAGAGGCAGAGAAAGAAGCAGAGG
>JASDQU010321668.1:0-13090 GCA_032191745.1 Picea mariana | reverse complement strand
AATAGTATCATCAACAAAATGTGTATCAGCATCCTGATCAACATCTTGTACATATTATGTATCAAGTTCTTCCTTCTCATCGGCATTAACCAAAAAAACACTGCTAATAAAAGTTATTGGTTTAAAATAATTAGGAATATGAAAAAGGTTATCATGATCCTTTTCATATCCTAAGCCATATTTTTTTCGTTTAAACTGTAACTCTTCCCACTGTCTAATAAATTTATCTATATTGTCAACATGATCCTGATATTGAACCTTCAATTTATCCACTTTGTTTTCAGTGTCATGAGTCAAGGCTACACTGACTTCATCAAAAGAAAAAGACTGCAACTCACAATCAACTAGCGCAAGTTTGTTTTCTTGTTCCTTAAGTTTGTTTTGTTATTCTTTGGTGTCATCATTAAATGATGTCAACTGCCCAATCAGAAACTTTGTTTTTGTTTGAAGTAGATGTACCTTTTTTGTGTAGAATGAGAAAACAAGTAAGAACATTATTGCGCATTCTTTTTTGCATAGAAATTGTAGATTCAAGAGTCTTGTTAATCAATGTGTGCAACATATTAAACATTTTGTCGATTCATGCCATTTTGAAGTGCTTCAAATATGTCTAATACCTCCTTAAGACCACAATATAAACCAATCCACACACAAAAGATCCTAAAACCCCCTTATTCAATTTCGGGCGAGTCTAGGAGTGGAAAACTTTTACTGAGTTACAATTCTCCTTTTAACTCCTATTACAAAATATGCGCAATTAATATCCTTATAACATCTTTTACACATTTTCTTCTCACGTCATCAAAACAATATAAAATTACCTTTTTATGTTAACCACCTTATGATGACCCTTTTAATAAAAAATTACAATTCCTTATGAGTTCCTTATGAGCACTTTGTGGAGTTGATTAGTTTCTCAATAAAACCACATCCAACCAAGCAATATGACAGGGGGAGTGAAACCTAAATGTTTACATTGAGTAAGCTAGCCCACTCCACATATGCTATATTTTTTTTATAATATAAAAGCACTTTAGTAAATCCTTTCCTTCCACACTTCATAGAACGAATTTTTAATTGAAAAATATAGAATTTAAAAAGATTTAGGTTAAAATTCAAACTTGTGTTTGACTTTGTTCTCAATGGAACGACTTCTATCCAGGGTAAGAACCCTCCTTATTTTTCGTGCAGGTGCTACCGGATTCTCTTCCAATTTTTAGTTTCTTCTTTGGCATTATTCCAATCGATCAGATATCATAATTTTGCAAATCCCACTAATTAATCTGCCATTAACGTACAAAATCCACCATGTACACAATAAATTGAGAGCACCGAAATTATTTTTTCCTACAACTTGCATTCAAAGTATTAGGGTTTCACCGAGTTTGAAAGAAACTTCATAAAATGTCTTTGTGTGACCCTCCATGTATTAATTTAGTGATAAAGTATATATAGATATACATACCTTATTTCTCTGGATTTAAATTTAAATAGATTTTTCGAATCTTTGAAATACTTTTAAATTCGTTGTTCCCGCAGGTTAATGGTCGGAACCCTAAACACTCTCTATAGGTTATAATAAGTACTTGATGATCTGCCCTGAGCCCGCAACAATGCTCTTCCCCACCACGTTGTTATAGTCTTCCACCCTTGCGATTCAATATGAAACAAGCGGACAGCCAAAAAATGAAACACACCTATGGCTGAGCAAATCCAAACGTGGTAATTTCAAAGGTTAATCATTTAAACGTTGCAATCATATAATGCTACAGTTATTTCTTAATATGATTAGGTAAATGTTAAAAAGTAAAGTAAAGGATGCATTCAAAAAATATAAGGAAGTTATGAAGAATAAATCACATTCATTGATTTGGGAGGACGACTAAGTAAATGCCAGCATTTTCAATCATTAGCCATCAGATTAAAATTTTAAATTAAAAGGTGATTAATTGTGCCCATTATCAAAAGGTATCAAAACCAGAAGGCAAGACGCTTCCGCGCTTCATACCCACGCTTGATAAAAAAACTGCGCTTCGGATGGGCTAAGACACCATTAAATATTGCAGATGCAAAGATGGTGAGTAGTGGTAGAAATTTCTCCCTTGGCTCAAACCATATCCAAGATGATAGCCACACCATTATTATTCAAAACACCACTTCTGAAAGCATATTACCGTCAAGATTCCCAAAAGGAGAGAGAGAACGCAGTCACATCCCAGATTTGTCCCCAGGGTTCCTAAACGTGTCGATATGGTATCTCGATTATTCATATAGAACGCTTATTTACAGTGGTTCGACCGAATCCATGATGATTGTTAAAACTGTAGTGGAAATTACATCTCGCCCAAAATATGACATTGCTTAATTGACAATCAACTTTTGGCATAGTCTCCAAACCATCCTGAAAGAAAAAAAATATTATCGTTCATTTGAAAATGAAGCAGTTATTGATTCTGAAAAAAAATGGAGAGGAGATTGATCGTTTTCCGTCCATCGAATTCCTTAGTACCCCAAATGACATGATTGCCTTCATCTTCCACTGAGAACATGAAGATGAGGGTGCCTTCGAAAGCGTTTACTATAGCCTCCAACACTCAGAAAGTTGATGTCGACAATCGCATGTTCCTCAGATATTACTACCGGATTGTTGAATGGAACAGATCACATTAACATTTGGCGTCTCTTCTTCACTCACCAACAAATTCATCTTTGTGGCTCTTCTTCACTCACCCACAGAGTCATCAATCATAGGATCTCTTTTGGATACTCTTGGCGGCTCTCTCTTACTTGTAGTTAGTCAGCGACCACACAACATCCCTCGATCGACTTTTAAACTCCCCAAGTCACACATTCGCACAAGCGAAATTATTAATATAGCAGTGTACTACTACTCTTGATGCAATGGACGGTCAGGGTTTAATTAAGGCACCTCAACCATGTATTAAAGCTAGTCTGTCACTTGGCTTAGAGCAGTATTATTTTACTGGTTTTGAGCATGATGGATTTCTTTCATATTGGCTTGTTAAACTCAAAGAACAGTGCATGACTACCTTTAAGGATTACCTGGTTCATCATACTGTTCCAGCAAATGTGCCCAAATGTTCGCCAGATCAAGTTTGTTGCGATGGTCAGAGGCATCATCTTCATTGCTCGTTTACAATGAACCCATTTGGTCTTCGAAAAGAGTTTGCACAAAACTCATTGAGTTGTCTCTCACCCTCTCGGCCCTTTCCTTTTTCTATCTGGACCCTCTCTTGGCCTGATTTCACTCCTCTACGTAGCCACCCTCAAACTCCTTCAAAAACACATAGGTATCACAATGCTCAAGGCCATCAAATCATAAACATGCTTTGATACCACATGATAAAAATTAGAAGCAAGAAAATGACCAAAAAAGTATAACTAATAGGAAGACAACTAACAAGAAGATAATGAAAAAAGGCATCAAGCCAAGTCAAATGTACATCAATGGTACATTAATAGTACATCTCAAAGTAACCCCACAATCATATCATAACTAACCAGTTGTTAAGGTCTAGGTCTAGTTAAAACTTAGGATCATTTCTAACACAGTTAGATTATGATTGTAAATGGTGCATGATTACTTTTCCTTTTAGTGGTACCCCTACCTTCCTCTATAAAATTTAAATGGCACTTTAATATTAATTTATAATTAAACAGTTAAACTGAATAAATGTTTGAAGATACAAAAGCAAAGGAGTTTTCATTTCCATTTTGGGTTTCTTGAGAACTAAATTGTCGTGTTGACAACAGGGTTGTCTTAAAAGGTGGCAAGGAAAGACTGAGTAGTATTGACCTATGGTGTTCTTTGAAGTCATTTATTTTCTTTGAAATTTGTTTGCATTATTGGAAGTTATGGCTTTACTCAGTGTTAATTAGTGTAAATTTTGCAAAGTTTGATGATGATACATATGTTTCTTGAAGTGATCCAGATCAGTCTTGCATATTCTATCTCTTTCTTTTTTTCATCAGTTGTCCTTGTATGATTCTTATTACATCTCAAGCTTCCAAGGACATCTCTATTCGTGGTCCTTGCATGGATCTGAAAAGACAATTTATTTTGTAACTCAGATTGGTCTTCAATAAAGCTATTTTGTTGATTACTTTCTCATTTTGAGGCCTACTGGAATTCTTTTATTTCTAATTTATATTGTTGTACCTATTGTATATTTTAGCATATCTTGCAGTTACTTTTGCTGAGTTTATTACATATCTCCTCCTTTATTTGTTAGTTGTCATATTTCAAGTTAAAACATAAAAAAATATAATAAGAAAGAAGATCCCAGATACAAGAATTATGTTTCTTGAAGTCTGGTTGTAATTTTAAGGGCGATAAGTCGAGGTAACATTCTCGTCTTCGTCGCTTAGCCCAACGAGATTCAAAAAATGTGTATTTGTGAGGAGAATCACTATTCCTCGCAACAACACCCAAACCTCCAGGATTTTGGGTTTGGGAAGAAGCTTCCAACTGGCTAAATGAGATCCCAAATATTCTGGTCTCCCCTTCCATAAATAATTGAAACATATTTTGTGGATCCTAACCACAATGTGTTTAGGAATCTTGACCATCAAGTGTCAGTAAACTAACAATGCTTCAACAACAGACTTAATGAGTACTAGTCGCCCCCCCTCGATATCCATCTATTACACCAAAATTTGACACACTTCTCGATTTTGTTTAGCAACCATCACCAGTTCGCAATGCCATAATTGTTAGGTTTTATGATGAACCTAAGATACTTGAGACCTCCCTTTAAGTCTTTTGAGGGGAAGAGGAACTTGTCTTCAAATGTTGCCTTCTGCTACCCAACACTACCAGGAAAATAAATAGCATATTTGGCTTCATTAATAACCATGCTCGTGGCATCGCAGAACAACTTTAGAATCTCCTGCAATGTCCTTCCTTCATTTCGACCACAAAAACAAAAAATCAATACATCATCAACAAACAAAAAGTGGGAAAGCCTAGCTCTTTTCCCAACTATTAATCCTTGGAAATGATGATTTCATTTAGCATCATTTAAAATCCTACTTAAACCATCTACCACCATCAAGAATAGATAAGGAGAGAGAGGACACCCCTAACGCAATCCTCATTCAGGGCTAAAGAAGGGAGAACTTGCATCGTTAATCAAGACAACAAAGGAAACCGAGGATATACACACCATTATCCATTTTACCATACATAATTCAAACGTCGTGTGTAAGAGAAGTAAGAGCCACAACACTCGGTCATAAGCCTTTTCCGAATCAATTTTTAGACAGAAACCAGTCGATAAGTGGATTCAATGGAACGAATTCCTTCGTGCGTAGATCCAGTAGCCTCGTGGAGGAGCCGACCTTTGACAAAGTTGAACTGTTCCTGAGAAATAACATTGTCCAAAAATGGCTTGAGTCTGATTGCAATCTGTTCCTGAGAAATAACATTGTCCAAAAATGGCTTGAGTCTGATTGCAATTAATTTCTCCATTATTCTATAAAGGCCATTACATAGAGCCATAGGGTGAAATTTATCGAAAGAGACCAGATAATCCTTTTTGGGGATGATGGCAAGAGATGTAGAGTTGATGCTACGTCTACACTTGCCAGAATGACGAATTTCCTCCAAAACCTTGAGAAGATCCTTATAAAATTTCACATTCCAATCATCGGGCTCAAGGCTTTTATCCCACTTAAAAGTCCCTATGACCACTTGCAGCTCATTCAATAATATTTCACCATACTAAACCTTGTTATCTTCTTCTACTACCAAACGAGGATAATATGATAATAATTTTAGCATGTCTTCTACGTTTGAGTGCTTGGGCTCTTTAAAAAATTGTGAGAAATGATCAACCCCCAGAGATGCTAGTTGTGGAAAGCCACAAACTCTGACGTCATTGGGATCCTAAGGCTCCCATATAGAATTCTACTTCCTTCTATAATTCACAAAGTTATGAAAATATTTAGAATTTTGGTCCCCTAGAGTGAGCCAAAGGGCTCGACTTTTCTATCACAACACCTTCTCTTGTTCTTAAAACAAAGCATACCTCCGAGCTTCTAGAGACCTGAACTCATCCACCTCCTCATGACTACCATTTCCAAACTGCATTTTGTCATAAACGACTTCCAGGACTTCTTCTATCAAACGAAGACCTTGGTCATTAGATTTTCTTCTCTCCTTGGCCTAGCTCGACACAACCACTTTGAGATTTCGAAGGGATGGTCCACAAATTGAGCACTAGCTGAATCAATAGACTTTGGTTAGAAATGATCCATATTATCTTTGACCAGAGCCTTAAACTCATCAACATTTGTCGAATCTGAATTATATTTAAAAGGAGAGCCTAGTTTTTCCAACGACTTTGACAATTCAAAGAAAATAGTAAATTGATATAAACACCTAGTAATTGTTACAAGAGAAAAACTCTCTATGGCCAAGGGTAAACCACGACAAACAAGTATGACTATAGAAATCAACTCAATTCCAACATGTGATATATAAACTAATGTGCAATACGAGGAAGAGGCCTACCTCGATCCAACGTTTGATGATGTTCCACCATTGAGCACTTTGACCCAAAGCTTTACACCTGCAAGAAGTTCTCAACAAACAAGCAATGCAAGTATATAGTGATAATATAAAAGGAGTTATCACATCAGATAACACAATCCATTAATAAACATTACAAACATGCCCATGGACAATAATCATATATTTGCAAGATACCAATAGGACGGGAAATGAGTATTTGTATTAATAATTGATCAACAGAAGTATCAACATTACAGACTTTCGTGTCGGCACGGTTCAAAACCAAAAAACCAAGTTCCCTCCAACTGGGTCTCCACCACTTCAATCCTCCACCAAAGGCAAGCTCATAGTAAAGAGGCAATGAGGTCCTCTCAACAATAAGGGAAGAGCTTGGGGGCTGAACACTGTGTTCAGACTTGAGGGACAAAGGGATGCAGACTCAATATTAAGTAATTTCTCCAGAGTAACTTTGCTCTCAAAATTGAATTCTTTCTCTCTCTTTTCCATAGCTCAAAATTGTGCTCTTATAGCCTCTAGAATGCAGCTGAAGGGCCGAGTCAGAACGTTTCCAGTATATGGAAGGCCAAGGATCATAGATCTTCTGTCGTGACATGGAAACCCGACCTCATTTTGTATTTTCTGGCACAAATCTCGATATATGCGAGCTGTAGTGGAGCAGCAAGCATATACGCATCTTGCATAGCAGTTAGGGAGCATATATGTGGAAAAATGTATATTTTTAGCTCTGGATTCATCAAAAAAGGGGTTGATAAGTCTACATAGGGAAATGGAAAAAGGCCCTCTTTGCAAGATAGCAATGGTGAGGCAAATCTTGCTATAACAGATGCCCCCTAATGTGTGAGATCAGAGGAGTATCTGCGATGACCGAAATACATTATAAATAACCCAGAAGTGGAGTGGTAGAGAACTAGTTTGACGAACTCAATTTCTCATTACATTATGTACTGACTTTGCATACATGGCTGCCAAGAATACAATGCAGATCCATGTGGAAAATATACCAAACAAGTGTCCATGGCCATGAATAGGAAAATATAAATGCAGTTACATGCCAATAGTTGTCATAGTCATGAACAAGGCCCAATGAAACTAGTCTCAAAATCAATCTGAAGATATCTATATACCATGGAGTACAATCTGATCTCCCATGATCATTGAAGTCAAATAGGTACTGGTCCAATGAAATGGAAGCAACAGCTCAGGAAAGCTATGGCCACATAGTGATGTCTTCAAGTCTTCTATGCAATTCGCCAATGGTGCAATTCTACATCATGTGAATAAATGAGTTGATGTTGAACACGATGAGACATCGTTTAATTACCAGTCATTGAGGTATACCATTAACAAACGTGAGACAACCTACTAATGATGAAAGTAGGTATCAAGGCACCAAGTACATCTCTACAAATGTGAATAAAGGAGTTGGTGTCGAACACTTGAGAGATCCATTGATCAGGAGACATTAATGTATTCCGATATTTCAATGGCGAGAGAGCCTGCCACTAATGACTGCAAGCCTCAAGGTACTCATAAAACTCTAGGTCTTGTATCCAGAATACATGAACTGAAGTCGATGGAAAGAGACTCGCTGAAAGGAGAGCATTAAGGCATCTCTCATCAATCAGCATGAGGAACAAAGGAGGAGCTTCATGATTTGGTGGAGATCGGACGAAGAACATGTTCATGAACCAACGACCCTGTGCGTCTTTCGCATGTGCCAAATGCAAGCGGTACATGAAAAAGACCCTCTGAATAAAAACCAATGATGAAAACTACTAACAAAGGCAAGGAAACCACCAATGAGGCTAATGGAATCCAAGACACTACACAAATCTCGAAGTGTGAATAGATATCTTGCCGTTGAACAGAAGGGAAACCACCCAGTCAACGACCCATGATGAAATGTCGATTGTTGGGTTCAAGGTGACCTACCAATGATGAAAGTAGGGCCAGGGTGCATCATAAGACCAAAGTATCATGTGATTCTGAGACAAACTGAGGGTATGGCCGACATGCAAACTCAATATTTCTGAGGAGTGGTCGACACAGGTTAATAGACTTCCTTTGAACAAGAGCATGAGACATATGATAGACTCTAGCAGCATAGACTTAATGATGTGACGATTAGATGCAGGAGGCATTTGTAATGTTCTTTATAGGGACTGGAAGAGTAACCAGTCGGTAGAGAAAACTTTGTAGCGAGATCAACTTCCTAAGGCCATGCTAAAACTAAAATTATGATGATGCAAGGACTCAATAACTTTGTGCTCTGTTCAAAGGCGACACGACTGCTGCCAATTACAATATAGTACTCCCTTCCCGCCTGTATTTTTTTTGTTTTTTCATAACAAATGAATGCTATGATATAGAGGAGGGAACGAGTGTCGCAAGTAAGAAAAACTAGTTCCTGCAGTGGAATGTACTTATGCTCAATGCAAGGAAATGAATGCGGGAGATGGACACTCAGGGTGATGTTCCCTCCAAGGTATAGGGTGTCAAATTGCGAAGGATATAAACAAGGATCTGCTTGGTTGAGGATGCAAACTGCTTAGGCCATGGTTTATAATGCAAAGCGAGAACCGGCTAAAGGCTCAATATTGCAAGCGAGGGCATGAGATGAAATCACAACTTCATGCCAAAAAAATGTCCTTTTTATATCTTTTAGTCTACTTGGTGTGAAAAAGGGGTAAACTTGTGCCAAATAGACGTCTTTTCAAATCCAATTTACGAGTGTGAAAAAGACAAGTTCACTCAGCGATCTTTTCGATTTTTGATAGCGATTCGGAAAAGAGATTAACTAAGACTCATGATCTTTCAAATCCAATTTTAACGAGTGTGAAAGGGACAAATCACTTGGTGATCTTTTCAATTTTTGATAGCGATTCGGAAAAGAGCTTAACTAAGACTTGTTTGGAAGATTCTAGGTGGCAAGCCATGGGGGAGGCCAAGGCTCCCGTGCAGACCTTCTATGGAATGTCAGTCTCTTGCGAGGAACCGACACAAGCTCGAGAAGACCCAAAGCTCTCCAAGTTGAAAAGGACAAAGTGATAACGGAGGGTATTGTCTCCTTGGTATATCAGATAATGTATCTTCCTAGAAAAGACATAGGCGGAGGCATTGGATACCTCACAAGACCATCCCAATCAAAGGGAACCTTGTCAAGACTTGGAGGGAGAGAACTCGAGAAGAGTAAAACTATCTCTTCTTCAGAAGGTGAAGTACTAGAAATGCTAAGGACATGGCATAGAAGGTATAGAACCAGAACCAGAATAGCGGGATTGACCAAAAATTGCATTCACGCAACCGCTTCCTTAGACTTGTCACTCTCTAAGAGAAGAGTGGGGTCGATCGAAGATTGCATCGATACGACCACTTCTTCAACCATTGGTTGAATAGGATGTGAGACAACAAGGTCAAGAGATGAATAACCCTCGAAAACAGGAGTGTTGTCAGTCGAAGATTTCATCAACACGACCATTGTTTGAACAAGATGCAAGACAACAAGGTCAAGAGATGCATCACCTCCGAACATAAGAGAGGTATCAGTCAAAGATTTCATCGACATGACCACAGGTTGAACGGAATGTGAGACAACAAGGTTAAAGGATGCATCAAACCCTAAATGAAAAGGGTTGTCAGCCGAAGATTACATCGGCATGACTGTTGTATCAACCAAAGAAGGAACAGAGTGTTGTGAAACCATAGATGTCTCAGAATCCGAAGGGCCCTTAGGTGAACCCCACGCTTCTGGTATCCTAGCAGTAACAGGACACAAACGAGTAAGGTGATTTCCTTCACAAGTCCTACAAAGGAATCTAGGCTTATGTCTGAGATGTCTAGGATTCTCAATCATATAAATGCCCCCAGCATGAATTGCAGTGGCTGGTGACATGCTCCAAGAATGACTTGCAGAGGCTAATAGAAAATCTCCAACATGAATTGTAGAGGTTGGTGATGAATCTCCAACATGACTAGCAGAGGTTGGTGATGAATGTACAGTGTGAATAGCAATGACCAAACATGTGCCCCCTGCATGACTTGCAGTGGTTGGTTGTAGGTCTTCAACATGACTCGTAGAGGTTGTCGACCAATCTCCAACATAACTAGTAGAGGTTGGTGATATAATGCCAGTATGACATGCAGTGACTGGACTTGTGCCCCCGGCATGACTTGCAGTGGTTGGTTTCAGGTCTTCAACATGACTCACAGAGGTTGTCGACCAATCTCCAACATAACTAGTAGAGGTTGGTGATATAATGCCAGTATGACGCACAGTGACTAGACATGTAGCAGTAGTGAATTGCGGCATTTGAGTCTAAGGAACATGGAAAGATTGGTTCTGATAAATTGCAGGTCAGGAAGGATCCTGGTTTACACCCTGTCCCTGTTCAGCAGGTTAGTATCCTCCTCCATACTGACTCATAAAGGGTTGTAAGGGCATCGACACTGAGGAAGCTTCTTGCGAAGAGAAAGCGACATGACAAGGGTTACTCATGTGAGGATATATGTTTCCCCTAGACGAAGGAACTTCGGGAGGGGGGTTGCCCATACTATAAAAATAACTCCCTCCAGATGAAACACCCGATGACAGATGGAGGTATGCCATGGGAAAAGTGTTCATAGGAACTGACATAGCAGAAGAAGGGTAAGTGGATGGAGTGTGATAAGTAGAATGATTTCCTAATTGGGCACTTACTTCTCGCATAGTGTATTCGTAGGAAGGAAGATTCCAACCTCCCTACCATAAGAGTTGTGTGAAGGATATGACTCCCACCAAACAGAGAGGGATAAGAAGGAGGCATCATGCCCCCAGACCCAAAACTTGTATTCGCATAAGGAGGTGAGACGGAAGATGGCAAGTGCGAAGACATATCAGAAATACCATGAGAAAAATGATTACAGACCCAAGGCGTGGACTGAGTACCATAGTTCTGCATACCATAATACAAAGCGGAAGGATCCATTCCCATGAAAGGAGTGGACATCATGGGGGGGGTAGTAGTAAATGAGGGAGCAAAAGGAACTCCACTATCCATGATAACAAAGACTCAGCACGAAATCCTATGGTCAACTAATAATCAAAGAGCATACCAAAAGTCAAATAACCAATATGCATGCAAATGGGCTAAAGTGGCTGAGTGGCCTCCCTCGCTAAAGAAGGTATGTCTCATCCAAGAGGGACCTGAGACTCCCCGCTAAAGTTTGGAGGTAACATAATCAGTTATAAGGGCCCTCGTGGGCTTAACAACCAGTTGGTCAGATCCCCCCGGAGAGGTAATCTTCCATAAAGGTTGTGTGTTGTCTGACCCCTATCTGACTCAAGATACAAGCAGAATAACCCCTGCAAGTAACCTATGAGAAACCTAAGTGAAGCAACTAATCAACCACTGTATAACCGATGCACAGGTGAATAGTCGTAAGTCTGGATTATCGTATAGGCAGGGTAGCAAAGCCCAAAACCTTGAAAGTACCGCCTCTCACAGAGGTATGGATACTAGAAAGATCCCCAAATACAAATGAATCCACAGAAATATCTTTGATGCTAGGTGAGTATCCAGGGGTTATCCCTTCAACAAACTTCACGCGACCTTGTGCTTAACTCGGGTGTGAGCGGAGCCTCCTGATATTACCAATTATACAATGGATTTGTCAACTCCCTGTCTCAGACACATATGTTGATTTAATCGCCTTGGAGAAGTTTACTCACAAAATCCTATTCCAAGGCACTAAATCCTAGGCTAGTTTGTGCACCCTAAAAAATAAAATCATTACTAATCAATTTTAGTTTAAAGCGTAAATTTTATTGGCCGTGATTACTCAAAAAGGTATGGAAATGAAACTCATGGTGTTATGAATCTGTGTGAAAACAAATATAGATATAATGCAAAGCCTATCTTTAACTTTTCAGAGAATGATATGCTAAATAAAAACAGTGCAATTTTCAATTTTAATTCTGCAACTCAAGAGTAAAATGCAATCTTTCGCTAAATGTGCTAAGCTAATGATAAAGGTTCCAAGACAAAAATACCAACCAATGCAAAATGCCTGTTTTTTTTGTATTTTCAATGTACTAAAAAGAAAATGCATGGACTGATAAGCAGCCTGATATATAAATTCTATTATGTATAAAAGAAATCACTCAAGCAGAATACCAAGCAGCTAAGCAGATAGCCCAACTACCAAGGACAAATAAAAAATGGAAAACAAAGAGAAAGACGTCGCCCAAAAATTCAACTCCAAACAGGTTTCCTGTCATCCCATATAACCTCAACAGGCACTACAGAGACCTAAGAAGGCTCAATAATCCTCAAAACCTACCCAGCAGTCACTAAACCAAGCAAGCAATCAAGGGGAAGTGGTATACGCGACTATTCAAGAGAAAAGAGCATATATACACTTCTTGCAGTGAGACAACAAGCGTGTATATGCGATTGTCAGGGAAAAAAGGGCGTATATCTTTTAAAACAAGTCTAGGCAAGGGTAAAAGGATAAAAACTCAGACCCAGAGTGAACAGAATCTGTCCAACTATTATA